>JABXWE010048145.1:0-13299 GCA_014611495.1 Limonius californicus
AACTTTAACTAAACTGTATTTAACTTAGCTTAACTTAAAATATTCTAGACCAACTTTAAACTTATTAAAAATAATATTGATCTAACTTTAAGGTTATTTATTTGTTAATTAGTAATTACTCTCTCTATAAACCAATTAAACCTAAATGTAATTTCTTCTACATTTAATATAACTTCCGCCTAACCTATGGTACATTCAGACTTGCCTAAGTTTAATTTAAACTGACGTAACCTTAAACTAATCTAATCTAACACAACTTTAACTTAACGTAAGTCTTCTATACATAACTGTAAACGTATGTAATGTAATATTCAACTATTAATCTCAATTCAGCTTAACTTAAGCTGGGTTTAACCGAAACTAAATCTGAACTCAACTAAATCTAACTTTAACCTCATTTAACCTAATCTGTTCTAACCTAATTTTAAATTTATGCAAACTAACCTAATTTACCGAAATTTAAGGATGTTGATTTATGTATCCCTAAACTAACATAACCTCTCTACAATTTAAGAACGTTATAATCACACTAATCTTACCTTAAACACACCTATAAGTTAATTTAACTTAACCGGTTCTACTCTAACTTCATTTCAACTAATCTAATTACAAGCTTATTTATTTATTAACGAATATTTAACCTAATCTGATCTAACGGTAACTTATTCAGTTTTTATTCTAACTTTAGGCTAACCTATCATAAGCTAAGCTTATCTATCCCAACCCACGTTAGTTGCAATTTCAAGTCAACTTATTCAACCTATTTTACATTCAATCTAAGTTTATCTATCTTTCGTTTAACTCACCCAAGTTATTCTGTTGTTAGTTTAACCTAACATACTAATACAACTTAAGCTTCTAAGTTGTAACTCTAAGTTCAGCCCAAGCTTAATTTTAAATTGACGCAATCCAATTCTAATCTAACCTAATCTAACAGGATTTTTACTTAACCCAATTTTAGCTGACTTTATCTCTGACTGTTGTAATACAAGGGTTCTTAAAAATTCTTGAACTGGGGAAGAAGCGATGATTAAAAATTTCTCAATTGAATTCCTCAATGAATTGCAAAGTACGAGGCGCAACGATATCTTGCAAAAGCCTCGCAAATCCTCGCCTTTCATTCTGAACGTTTCTAAGGCTTCCCCATACACGTTTTCTTTAATTGTGGTATAGCATTCTAGGAAACCAACCAACACTACGCTTTTCCGTTGTCGAAAAACAGTAGCCATAAGCTTTTAGTTTTAGACCGTTTGCTTAATTTTTTTGGTTTTGGGAGAACTTGCATGCTTCCATTGCATTAATTGTTGCTTAAAATTGGTGAACAAACAAGTCTTGTCGCCAGTCATAATGTGGTTCAGGCACTCATCGCTATCGGTTTCGTAGCTATGCAGGAATGTAAGGTAGAGCCCATTCGTTGGTTATTGTGAACATTCGTCGACATCTATGGCACCCACTTCACATAAAGTTTGTGCTACTGGAGCCTGTTCGTAACAATTTTATGTAGTACCGTGTCACGCCTTTAATTTTAACTACATACAAAAATTGGTTTAATTACAAAAACACCCTCGCAACTCCGCCACTGCTTAGGTAGAGAATTAACAAGTTGACAGATGCTAGTATCTCAGAAACCCAAACGAAGAAGGAGTAGGTTCAAAACAAATAATTAATTAATAGGCGCCACCAACTTATAATTTACTAACATTGTCCGAAGTGGTAAATGGGAAGTCGGACCCCAAGATAGATAATCACCTACCTTTCTATCTCCTATTTGTCCTTTATGTAGACTTAATTCCAAATAATTCGTCGTAAAATAAAAGACAAGTTGCAACCAAACCTCTGTTTACTTAATAAAACAACAAAACCCAATCACAGTTCTAATATTTCTATGCAAGAACAATGATTTAAAATAAATTAGTAGTCCCAATTTTACGTTACTAGAACGGAATATAACGCAACTTAAATTGGCAACACTCAAACAATTTTACGGACTTTTATTGCGCTACACAACAATATATAAGAAATTTTTAGCGCATTCCGTAGCTTCGAAGGCCTTCGCGTCAGGAATTCAAGCGTGATCAAACGATCAAAAACTATTGTCAAGGCGTGAACTCTTACAAACGCAATATCAACCCACTATTGGAGTACCCTGTATATCTGCTGTACGTAAAATTGGAATATGGAATATTACAATAGTATTTCATATGTACACATATCCCCAATTAAAGCCCAATGACACAATTCTGTGACCCCAATCAATTAGTAAATTAATTCTTAAATAACCATAAAGAAATCGTAAACAACAAGGCAAGGTTATACAGTTTTAAAATGCACTTCCCGTGTTCAAGATGTGGTGGCAATCTGCTCGACCGTACACCAGACTCCCTATCTATAGACCCAGGCGTCCACTCGGTTCGGGAAAAACCTTCCCAAGGTTACTCGACGATGACAGCGTATCAATTTGAACAATTCATATAAATGTAGAGTTTTTCTAATGCGTCACCTTAATTTCTGGAAGTTCAGCCGTACGAATTTTGCCCAAATTAAATTTATCGGAGATTAGAATTAAGGTTCGGGAAATTAAGACAAGACAAACATTTTCTGATCATAACTAACTCACCAGTAGGGCACTGGCCTATCACCAAAAATATCTTCTTAACCGGAGTAAATTCTATATTGGAAATAAATTCCTGGGGATTTGCTTCCCTACAACTATCGGAAATGCCCCTGTGTAGTGACGGGAAAGTTAATTCCCAATCGACAAACGATTTAAATAAATAATTCACTATTCACAATATACTTCCGGTAAGGTTGACAATGCTTAACCCACTGACCTAATTACGAAAACTGTCTTTAGAATCTCCTTCCCCCCCCCAACTTTTTAAACTCCAAAACGCCTTGCTTCGACTTGACAGAAAAGGTAACTTCGAAATATTAGAAATTCCTATACGCTTAAGAATAACTAAATATGTATAAAGGGTTTCCTTCTTTTAGGCGCGGAAATCGTTACAACCGTATGTGAACTGTGCCGAAAACTGGTGGCCATTTCAGAAATTGCGAAACGCCGATCTCAGGAACGATCTTATGCATTTTTACCGCAAGATCGTCGTTGACAAGAAGGTCGCCCGCTTCGTTCCACATCGTGCACGTTTGTTCGGCCATATCTGAAATGTGCCTGACCTCTCTTTCAGTCATAATGCCTGGACTATAAATCTCACATATTTGACGGTAAATTTTGGCAGTGTTTACAGCGCGCACTTCAGAGTTGGCTAGTTTTTCAATCCTACTGTTCGTGTTAGCGATTTATTATAACTACAATTGAATACATTGCCAGAATCGCGGTAAAGTGATGTGTGGCTAGCTCATCAACTACTAAAGCACCGCCACAATGCAGCAAATTGACTACGCCCTTCGTTCGGCCCTTGGTTTCCCAATAAGCATAGCATATCTAGTATCAAGTTTCTCATATATTTTCAGGAATTGCAAGAAATACATAAAAATGAAGAGATGGTTTCTATTACTTTGTTTTAGGTAAAGTTGTTGATGGTGAACCATATCGCTGCTGTTATAGTTGAAAATAGTACGTTGGAAGATGTTGAATATATCGTTGCAAACCTATCACAACAAGCGAATATGACGGTGAGACATTTATCAGCGAGTGTTATTTCTAATTGTTGTAAAAATGCCTCAATGCAAAGCGGAAACAATTCTATAAATTATTCTACTCGCATTTTTATCTACGCTTTGGACGAGACCGACGAACCAGTGGAAGCATACAACTTGAAAAAGTATGTCTTTGATGTTAATTTAAGCTAATATAACTCTCGTACCTTTTCAGATTTCTGTATGATTCCAAGGTTTTTCCAAATCTTATACGGTTTGAGGGAGATTTTGGAACATCCTTTGGTAATAGCAAATCCAATAAAGTCAGTAGTGAGAACGAAACTTCTAAGAAAAGTGACTGTTTAACAATCAATATAGTTCTTGTATCACTTTTGGTCTGTTTTATGGTAGCAGCTAGCGTGCTGTGCTATTGCAAAAGAAATAAAAACGGGCAACGAGTTTGAAAGGGCGATTGGAAAAGCTATTCGTTAAACTTCCTGGAGCCGGAAACTACCATCGGTGCTAAAGAATAGTAAACTATTTTTAAGTAATATATTTGTTCAGACCTGTTTAAAATATTTATATGTTATATCTATGTCTGTATTATACAAAGTGTTTGCTTTTACAGCTATATTATGTACGTTGATTATTATAGTAAAAGTAATTATTGTGGTTATAATAAACAATCAGCAACAAAATACGCATTCGTATGTAAACGTAATAGAGCAATGCGAACGCCGCGTAAAGAGTAATCGTGGAACTTCTCTCTTCTGTTCAACGGGTTAGGTTAGCCTTCTGCCCGGAATATGTTATTTAGCTGCTCTTCCTTCAGGTATTCGCATTAGATGCCCTTATCATGCCATACAGTGACTTTTTATTGTAACTTCGATGTGTGGTTTATTGTACATTTGGTTTATTTCTGCTTAATTGCCGATTTCTTTCTTCGTTTAATGGTTCAATTACTCTCCGTAAAATCTTCCTTTCAAAGGTAATGCGTTTATTATTATTTACGAATGTTAGTACCCCGTTTTCTGACCACTAGGCCACCACTTATTGGTTACTCAAGTGACCCGATGCCTCAAATAGGTTGCCTTGACCTCTGTCTTACAGTAACGCCTATTAATTTTATGCTAGTTTACGGAAAACATATTGTTACAAAATGTTCAATGTCGCCAAACACCAATACTAATAATTATTGATATAAAGAAAATGAATCAAATATTACGATGGAAACATAACAAATATTCAAACATTTTGTAGAATGGCCAAACTCACCAATACAATGTAACTACTAGTAAGGCACCTTCAGCACACTTTGTTTTTTTAAGCATTTTGTCCTATTTTTAAGGTATACATATTTAGAAAATAACATTTTTAAAGATTTTGCCCTATTTTTAAAGTAGAAGGCATACTATACAAATTTATGTAGATAATGATTTTAAAAGAAAATTGATAGATTTTTCCGACGGGGTAAAACATGTTACGGGCCAATCGAGCTTTTTCGACGATTCGTAACTAGCTTGATGGAAAAGGGCCTACAGCTTAGCTCAGAGGAGTAGGGGGAGTTCGTAAAAATCGCTTTTGGGAGAAAATCTTCAGTTGTGTACAGGGCGAGTCAAAATAAGTGGGCGCCACCTTCCAAATCCAGCTGGCTGTAGGTCCTCGTGGAAGGCCGAGAAGCCAGCAGCTTACGGGAATGGAACTTACCGTGATTGTGCCTCCTCCTATATATATTTAAAGCTTGCAAAATTCTTACACCAACAAGTACAAAAGACACAATAAGAGATAGTAAACTTTAAAACACATATAATGAAACGGTTAAAATATGACCATACAATGAAATGACAAGTTATAACGCAAACAGTTTGAATTACATGATTTTAATTCTTGAACGTTCAGAAAAAATCGCCGCCGTTGACACACAATATTTATATTATAATGAATCTGTGTGGCCAATGGCGTAGAGTTTACAGGAAAAATACAGTATTAATGTCTTTTACAAACAACAATAAATAAATGGCGATTGAAGATCGCTCTTAGGTTGCATACAAAAAGTTCAATATCGCGAAATTTTGTAGTTTGAGCGAGGACAAAAAAAAGGTTTATTTTACACTGCACAACAAAAAAACTGGTTCTTTACTTTGAAGTTCGGAGAAGGCAGGCACAACTCCGGGGATTTTCGGTTGCAGAGCCAAAAAAAAGAAGGAAGACAAAACGTTCTTCTGGGCAGCGTTGAAACGAGAGACGGGACTCCTTGATGGTAAAACAAAATAGCCGCAGAGCGACGAGAGCTGGGCTTCGAAAATAACCCGCCTAACGGCTGTAACGTGCGATTTCGACGCACAGTGTATATTGCTGAGTTTGTTTCAAATTTAGGCAGGTGTTTAGCGCGCCTCGAGATTTCAGTTTCAAATTTTGGTTCCGCGCATGATTAGTTTCAATGTCAAGTGGAGTTTAGATTTCCTCGAGCGGGCAGAATTATTCTGATACCTGTCAAGTCGTGTAGCTTGATTTCTTCGCGGTCAATTTAGACCAAGGATTTGTTCCTAATTTTGTTGAAAAGTTCAAGTTTTAGGGAAGTCTTAACCTTGTGAGGTGTTAGTGAGATTTTCCCTGGTTTTTAACCAATTTATTACACCCTTGAAGAGGTTTTTCTATTTGCCGATTGACATCTTTGGTAAGCTAAGAAAGTTTGATTCTAATTCGGTCGCTTTATTTAGTCTTGTGTATTATTTAGGCAAATTTTGAGCTGCTGAAAAGTTCGTAACTACCGGAAAATGAGCTGCTGAAAAGTTCGTAACCACTGGAAGTTTTTTTTCCTACGTCGTAGAATTTGAAGAGGATTTCAAGTCGTATATTCACCACGGAAAATTTCAAGGCCAAATTCCAAGAACGAATGTGAACGCCAGATGTCCGCTCAGGTGTGCGTTGTCATTGGAATTCTGCATCAAAAAGGTCTGTTTTAAATATTCCTTTAAAAATTCAAGGACTTTGAAGATCATCCGACAGAATACGACCAAATAATCATTGTTTTATACAATTTCAAATTATACCAGTTATATCGAACTAATTTTATAACTAAGAAAATTTTGTTTAAATTCAACACGTACTGTATTTTACAATTTTGTAAACGGTCCGCATATTCCGAGTTCCTGATTTAATTATTATTGCTGTAAAAATTCAAAAAGGGAGGATATTGCGTGAACTATATAATTTTTTTATTATTGTCGATGCGCTTATACCTCAATAGTGGGTATTTCATCCTTGTTTACATAATCGAGATCTCGTTCATCGTGAATTAGGCGGGTTACGTATTGATCAATCATTTTGCGAAGCTATTTTGGGCTTCTTATTAATTTAGTCCTTAGTGACGCATTATCGTTTTCTCAGGATTCAATTGGTTCATATCACGTATTGTTAAATCAGACAGGGACGCTTGTGGTCTGTTCTTTAGTTAAACGATTTTTATATTTAATATTTGGGGCTAATTGGGGGCAATAAGTTTTGATATTTTATTGTAAATTGATTTACATTTTGTGATTATACTCGAGAATTACGCCAAGTATTTGTGTTTTATTGTGTCTTGTTGTTATATGAAAGACTTTAGCGTTATCAGTAAGGTAAGTCCGTTCTCTCAGGGAGATTCCTGTTTATCTACGTCATCTTCGAGACCAAGGGTTTATTTTTTAAACAGGTGGCGCCTAGGCTTACTTCGAACCCCCCCTTTCTTCGACTGTAGCTGTCGAACCCTTGTTCGAGATACCTGGACCTTACTGGAGTTGTCGTTAGAGATTTTTTTTGTGTAGGAAAATTATTTCCTTCACGGTGTCGCCGTTCTTTTAGCTGGGCGTCACACGGCGACCGACCAATTCGCACGGAATTGCCTTTCCTGGGGATGAATTCAGTGCTTCCTATTAATCCGGCAGTAGCCGATGGTCTGTTAAATACCCCTTGGTACAACAGCGAGACGGAATACATATAACGGATACCCCTCGAAAAAAAAAACCCAAAAGCCGCCCCTGCAGCACTTAACGTAATTACGGTTCCCGATTGATGGAGTTTTCGGACAACCGGAGCCAACAGAGATCGAAAATTGACTGCCGTAAAAACGCAACGGGAATTTCCACTCTCCAAAAACATTGCACCACATTCCGAAATGTTACGCAAAAGTTCTAGAACAAAAATTAACACGTGCGACTGCCAAGATCAACACTTCCGAGAATTTGGTCGGCAGAAAATCAGTTCACAAAAGAAACTTTCAAGGTTTAAGGAAACCCGCCATCCATAACTCAATTTTTAAGACAAGCAAAATAACGAAACTGTGACCAACATTCAAACGGCCATTAAGACAGAATTTCGCTTACTATGAAGCGGCAATTAAATTAAGAAATTAATCCCTATAAAGCGGCAAATTTGAAAATAACATAACAAACACCCTGTCTGTAAAATTGATGTAAAACTGTATTTATTAATGAATAGGGATTATATGTGATTTGCTCTGCTTTTTAAGGATTTTACCCTGTTTTTAAGGTAGTTTTTAAAAAGCAAATATTTTAAGGATTTTGCCCTGTTTTAAAAGTATATTTAAAAATTAACATTTTTAAAAGAATTCCCCTGTTTTTAAAGCGTATTAAAAAGTTCGGCTCATGAAGCTATGCTGAATTTCAAGGCATGTCGACCTGTTTTTAAGTTTGTACTATATGGATTAAGCACAACAGTTAAAATATTAAGAATTCTGCCCCGTTTTAAAATTTACATTTTTTCAAAGATGATGTTTTTAAGGTATATTTAAAAAAGTAAGTTATTTCATTACCTACCAGCTAATCAATTAGGTTTTTCTTTTCGATTTAGAAAGGAATTATTTGATAATTCAACAGTCATGGACGTAAAAAATCAATTAAATGGAAGTAGAATTATCTAAAAAATCAAGAAAAAATAGTTATAGATGCCTGAAAAAATAACTAACTAAATGGAGAACACACAGTTCACTAAAGTGTGTCAGAAAAAGGCTAACGCTCTGCATACCAATGTTGTTTTATTACCAGCTAATAAATTGGGTTCATTCCTTTTTGATTGAGTCTAGAAAGGAATTATTTAATAATGCAACCAACAATCATACACAAAACACATGTCAATACAAAAATTATCAATTTATTTATATGTATAAGGAAGTTTATAGAAAATGAAATTACCATTACCATTAACTAAATTATAAATCTTCAGAAGACGATGGCTCGTCTGATTCCGATCCTGAAGATGTTCTGGAAAAGCAAAAGGCAGAGAACAAAAATTAAAATTGGTTTTTCTTACATGTTGCCATCGTTCTGATAAGTTAGGGGCCGCTGTAAAGGAGGCGGTTTAACATGCGCGATTATGTTATTTATTTGATCTATAGAATCCACCATCAAGATAACTTTCGCTGCGGATGGAAATTCTTCTACTTCAAATGTAATGACTGTGTTTATACAATTATACCATTTTATTGTATTGCAGGGGAATCTCCCAACTCCAATCCCCAACTCCAAATTTCCATTAACCATTTGTAGAATTACCTGCCCCCTACTCTCCGCTACAATATTGTCTGCTGCATCTAGGAATGTAGCATGGCCATGTCCAAATTTAACAACAGCCATTCTACCTTTTCTTCTGGCGTACTGTATCTCTTGCAATTCTTGAATGGCCTTTTTTATTTCCGGTGTAACACTTTCTAGGACACTGAAAGGATACAAAAAACAATTTTTTCAATTATTTACAAAATTCCTAACCTATATACATTAAATTCAAAATAGGTTGCCTCAAATGATAATGTGCCACATAAATCCACTATTAATAAGATTGATTTAAAATTTAAATATTACTTACCTCATGTTGTTATTTTTATTAATTAAATACAGGACACTTTTAATAATAAAATTAACTAAAAACCACTTCACTTAACCGAGGAGCTACGCTACGTTTGACAGTAAATTTGACAAAACAGATTTGCGCATACGCAAGTATGCAAACAAGGTCGTGATACAAACTAACTACCAAAACACAATGTAACTACTCATGTAGAAATTTGTAATGCGGGTTGCAGCAATACATTAATATTTTAAAAAAATACTCCTTTCAAAATGAAAACGCTTTTTAATATTTACAATATCTATTTATAACATGACAACAACAATAACGTTTACAAACAGTAAATAACTCAAAATATTAACAATAATAACATAAATATAATTATGTAAATATTTGACTTTCTGGTTTGTATTTATATGATGATTGAACATCCTCACACTCTCTTTCCAGGATTATTTTCTATTTTATCCAATTCTATACCTAGATTATCTGTTACAGCTTTTCTATATTCTTCCTCTGAATCAAAATCATTTCTCCATGCACTTGTCTCTAACTTTATTTTCATAAATGCTTTTACATATCCTTTAAACAAAGAACTCGAACTTTTTTCAAAAAGCCAAACTTCATCAACAGTTATTATTTTATAACCTTTTTCTATAGCTTTTTGTACTTCATTTGTACACCAAGCGCCTCTGATAATTCATTGAGATTCGGTATGATTACAATCACGTATATTCTTATTTAATTTGGCACATAATCTACATAATGGAAATGTCAACTTTTCTGCACCAGATTTATCTTCGCCTTTAGCTACGGGATGGCTTCGCCAGACTTTATTCTTTACTGGTAATACAGGATGATATAATTTTCTTGGTGGCAAAATAGCACATTTTATCAATCCATACCATTTTGAATTATACGTAGAAGGTTTGAATATTTTAGTAGGATGTCCAACTGGATAATCATCATAACATTGTACTGTTGGATGTAAACTGCAAATATCTATATATTTCATTTTCTTTCCCTTAACTTTCAATTTTGTTGCATTAGTTCTTCCTCCAAAGAATGCATTTCTAGGACTTAGTTCTTCAATTTTTCAAATTCTTTTTCAATTCGTTTCATTTCTTCTTTATATTCTTTAGATTTAGTCCAATTGCATTCCCACATTAGATGCCCTTATCATGCCATATAATGACTTGTTATTGTAACTACGATATCTGGTTTATTGTACATTTGGTTTATTTCTGATTAATTGCCGCTTCCTTTCTTCGTTTAATGGTCCAAATAATCTTCCTTTCAAAGGTAATACGTTTATTATTATTTTCGGGTGTTAGTACCCAGATTTCTGACCACGAAGTAGCTGTTGGCCTAATTATTGTTTTGTATATTTTTAGTGTCGTCGTCCTGGTTGTGTTCCGGGATTTGAGGGCTTAATAACATAATAGCCTGAATTACGTAACTAAAAGAAACAAAACTAAAGAAGCCATCCAGTAATAAAAGGAATAAGAGGAAAGTATGGAAGGCAAGTATGGAGCATACGGAATGGGGAAGGGGAAATAGAAATGGAAGCAGAAAAGATCTTAGAAGCATGGAGAAAATACTTCGACAATAAATTTAAAGATGATGACAACATAAGAAAAAGAGAAAGAACAGGGGCAGTCTTGGAAGAGGAGGAGGAGAGAGACATTGAGATAGAAGAAGTAGAGGAAGCCATAAGCCAAGTTAGACTAGGAAAGGCAGCTGGCAGAGATGGTATAACCCCGGAAATGATCAAATACGGAGGGGAAAGAACCACAGCATGGATCAAGGAGGTCTGTCAACTGGCTTGGAAAGGCCAGAAGATACCCGACAACTGGGAGGAGAATATTATAGTGCCAGTACACAAGAAAGAATGAATGCGATAACTATAGGGCAATATGCCTATCATCAGTAGTACACAAGAATACTCTAGAATCCTAGAAAAAAGACTGAAAGAAGAGATAGAGGAAGAATTAACAGAGGAATAAGCTGCATACAGGCCACATAGACAAATACAGAATCACATATATGTACTAAGAACGACAATAGCAAAAAAGCTAGTAAGAGGGAAACCATTGTATTTGGCATTTATAGACATACAAGAGGCGTTTGATAGCATACCTTAACAAAATACAAGTAACGCACGAACTCCAACAGCCTATAAAAGGAGTTTACGAAGGAGCAAAGAGAACAAAAAAAAATTAAGGGGTCGGAACCGGGGAGCTTTAAAATGGATAGAGGAATAAAGCAGGGTGACTCGCTAAACCCACTACTATTTGTAACAGTAATGAAACAGATCATTCAAGAATCCAAGGAAGAAAGACTTAATGTTAAAATAGGAAACTGGAACCTACGAGCAATACAAATGCAATACCTTATATATACAGATGACATAGTATTCCTTGCGGACTCGCCTGGAAAGCTACAACAAGCGGTCAGTACACGGAATAGACTAATTAAGAAATGGGGAATGCGGATATATACAAATAAGAGCAAACTAATGGAAATAACCAAGAACGAAGCTCAGGGAAACACACGAATTACATGCAATAGGAAGGAATTAGACTGGGTTGACAATTTACGAGTACCTGGGAATAATTATAAATAGAACCGGAACAACAGAGCAGGAGATCCTTAATAGAACGAACAAAGCGAGCAAAATATATTATGCGCTGGGCAAAGCAGTCATTGCAAAGAAGGAAGTCAGTACCCAGACAAAACTACGGATATACAGCAACATATATGTATCAACTTTAATCTACGGATCTGAGAGCTGGACGATACAGGATAAAACTAGAAGTAGAATAACAGCGGGAGAAATGAAATACCTCGGAAGATTGGTGGGTAGGACCAAAAGAGACCGCGTAAGAAACATAGTTACCAGAGAGGAAACAGGGGTAAACCCACTAATCTATGCAGTAGAAAATCGATAGCTGAAATGGTATGGGTATGTAGTGAGGATGAACGAGAATGGAAACCCCAGACGAGCGTTAGACGCAAGATCCGAGGGAAAATAAGGAAGGGGAAGACCGCGAGAAATATGGGAAGCAAGCTTGGAGAAAAGAGTAAGGCGAAGACGCAAAGAACTAAGGAAAGTGAAAAGAATGTCTGCCGACCGTAATCAATTCCGAAAATTGATAGAGGACCCGACGCTCCGAAGGGCAAAGAGGAAATGGAAGAGAAGAAGAAGAAGAAGAAGAATATAGCATAATAGCATGCAATAATTATTATTCCTATAGGGTGTGGTTCAGGTACACCGTACTGAAGTTCGCTGGCATATAGTACCCCCTACGTACTAACTCCGTCACCCCTGAATCCCTAATATAGTTGGGAATGGCGCTGATAGGTGCTTTCAGTATTTCATCGGGTTCCAAAAACTGTATCCCATAGTGTCGGTATCGCTTGGTTCCCAACGCTGGGCAGTCGCATAGTATGTCTACTAGTATTTCCTATGCTTCTATGTAGCTCAGAATGGGTTATCCATTAAAAGGCAAGATTGCCTCAGTCCAGGGATCTATTCCCAATATGTTTTGTGTCGGGAACTTAGTATATCCCGTAGTGACCCCTTGCGGTCTGATATGCTATTTCACATTTCGGGCTCATCAACGGTTCTTCAGTGCCTCTTTTGACTAGTTCAAATGCTTTTTCGTTACTCTCAACCCCTTGGTGTTTCCACATCCATTCCGGAATTATTCTGATATGTTCTGCTAGTGTAACTAGTGTTTCGGGGCATTCCTTTACTACCTCGAAGCGTACTACCACCAGAGTTTTTAGAGCAGCTTAACTGTCAGACATAATATATATGATTTGGTGTTGGTAATCTCTATTTATCATCGT
>JABXWE010048147.1:0-14574 GCA_014611495.1 Limonius californicus
CGAACAAACTGTGCTGTAACCCAGATTACGAACAATACTATGGACTGAAACTGAAAGTCGACGATTTACTCTAATAAGGCCTTCCTCTACTGCTACATTGTTTTTTGTTAATGCAGTACACCGAGCACCTGGTCGCGGCTCATCCTCTCCTCTTTTCCATTTTTAAATTTTCGGCATCAGTTGGGTAGACAACACATGCATTTCCATACACAGCTTGCATCGCGTATGAATCTGCAATGGCTGCACACTTTCAGCGTATAAAAATTGTAGGACCGGGCACGCTGATCAAACTTGGACGGATTTTCAAGAACAAACGTCATTTTAAAATCGAAGTTTTAAAAGTCAGAATCAATTTCAAATGCCAGAAACTTATTAATGTGTTGCTTACAAACACTACGAACATTAACAAACGTCATTTGAATTATTGCATTTGTTTTCAAGGTTAAGCTGATCAAAGATGGGTTTCCGTTGAACAAGCCTCGTAATAAATCCCATGAAAAATTAGGTTGATTTTGATAAGGGTACATTTTTGTTTAGAAAAGCACAGGAAACAAAATTTTTTAAAGAAGCCATAAAGTACACTGGGAAATAAGTGATGGTCATTTTAATCCGTAAAGAATTAAATACAAAGCGTCCTCTAGCGGCTACAGTAAAGCGGTGTCCATGATATGCTTTCTCATACTTCAAAGCCCCCGTATACCTACCAACTTTTAATGCAATAAGTTAAAAAATGTGTACGATATTTAAAAAATTTCATTTTAAAATTTAATGTGTACAATCTATATTTCAAAAACTAAACGTTTACCGACCTATGTTTATATAAACTTTTTGTATCAATTTTTAAATTTCTATGAGTGTTAAAAGTCCTGCTACAAAAAACTGAAACATCCTGTATATATTCGGAATTTTTAGATCGATTTTCATCAAATTTGGCAGTCTTAGAAACAGAATTTCGATATCTCATATAAGCTATAAGTTGTCTTGAGGAACAAATATAGTTTAGATATTGTATTGTATTTGAAAGAGCGAGATCTACGACGCGGTTTTCCAAGCATCTCTAAGCACTGCGGCCATCATTGGCTTATTGTGTACCCTGACTAAGAATTTTGACTATCTGGGGTAATTCCAACTCCAGTAGTGATTTTTAACGTGTCACACATCGCAGTGGCACTGGACTGCACATTTTCAGATTTTTCCCCGCTAGAAAAATCTCACCGACTTCGGCCAGGTTCGACCCCGCGTCCCTTGAATCTAAAGGCAAATGCGATAGCCACTAGACCACTGAGGCCGGCAGATAAGGCTTGAAATTTTAATTATATAAATTGTTTTTAAAATTTGATATTTTAATAATTGTAAAGTTATTAATATACAAAGGACTACTGCAGTTTAACTATAAATATTTTTAGGTTATATTTATGGGAATTGATCGTAAGTTGTATTTTAGAAATGGTTAATAATATCCATACCTTAATAAATAATTTTAAAGAAACGCCGCATGCAAGAAAATATGAAACGTAAATTCCTAAAATATTATTAACAGTTAATTAATATCATGTAGCAGGAAATAACGTTGAACGGAAATAATGTGAAATGGAAAAACGTCAAGGGCTAAAACGTTGAATGTTAAAATATTTATTGAAAACGATGAAGGGATAAAGCGTCGAAATCAAGATGTGAAATGAATCTAACGTTAAATGGGGAGTGATTGCTAATGTTGAGAACTAATAATAATGAGAAAAAATATAGATTCACTATTCACCATTTTTGCATGTGATGTAATTATAATTGATGTTTTAGTCATTTTAACATTATTTGTAGTACAACATTCGGTAATTTAATGTTGGATCGAGGTTTTCGTCATTCGATATTTTTGCTAATCGATGTTTTTTACTGTAGACATTTTTACAATGGACAATATATAGTTTTCGTTATGAGGTTTACGTCAGAACTTCTGAAACACCCTGTGTGTGCGTAAGTGGGCACGCAGGTGAGACATTTGAGATGTAGAACGGTCCCGTCCAGCGAATGGTTAAAATCTGGAATAGAATTACTGTAGTTTTATTTTCAGTGCCGTCTGTTATTTAGGTGTCATAACTTTTTTCGAAATTTTTTTGTGAGTGTCCAAATTATTGAAGGGCGGTATTTAATTTAATTTGTCAAACGAACGGGAGCACAGAAATGGAAGTATTTGTTATTAGCAAACAAAAGGCGTTCGGTACTGTATTGTTGGTTGATTGAAAATTAATAGAAGTTATGAAAAGTTGATGTCAGATTCGTTCGATTATTGATAAATGATGAAGTAGGTACACGACGCTGTGCGGACGAGATTCCAATGGCGAAGTCTCGGTCGGTAAGTGCAAGAAGACACCGCAGTGTGGCGCAGGCGCTCTCTGGCCGTTGGTTCTTTGTTTGTGCTCAGTTCGACGCTGAATGCCGCGCCTTCTGTTATGAAAAGTACGTTTCGCGACGCCGGACGCCGTGTTTAGTTACTAGTGAGCATGTTAACGGGGTAAACAAGCGTGGTTATGACTGGATTCATGCGGATATGAAGGATATGGGTCCCGACATGGTAAAGTCGCACTTTTTACTCGCTTTTATTGTTGTTTTCAGCCTGTTGGTGCTGCGGCCTTAACGCAGGGGTGTGTTATTTATAAAACTCGTCTCTCTGCGTATGTTGTAGGCCTAGCAACTCGACTCTCGTCTGCTAAAGAGGAACGGCAAACTCTATTCCGTTTTACTTCGTTCGTTCTTACTCCAGGGCCCCTCGTTGATCGCCTTCCGAGTAATTGTCGGCGCTCCTCTGACGTTTTTATTGTGGTTTTCTGAGCAACAGGTTTAATAGGCTTTGTTTGTGACCAGGTAGCCATTTTAAAGGTGGGTTAAAGGGTATGTTTGCTGCAAGAGCGGCCAGCAGCTACCTCCAGGTGACCGCTTAGAAACGCCGCTCCTCATTTTCGGTGGTCACGACTACGCGTTGTGGTATCTCTGATCTTTTCATTTACAGGCCTTATGTTTATGTTTGGTAGCTGAAGCTGGGTCCAAGTTTTCCTGTTGCGCAGTTCCGCCTTTATGGTTCTTCCGTGGCCTTGGAGGATTTCTACGGTCTTGCGGCGTTTGCGGGGGGGCGAGCCCGCATAAATAGGGGAGCACTAGACGCGGCAATTAGCACATCAACACTTGTTTTCGTACTATTTTCAGTACAAGTTGGGTACAGGAATGTGGATAAGTAATTTTTTGAAGACGAATGTGAATGTGTTTTTTTTTCGGAGGTGTTTTAAAATTCCCGTACCTGTTTTGCGGAGAGGTTGTTTACCTGTTTGTCGTTTCATTGTTCGGAATCACTGGGTTAAATATTTTCTTCTGGTATTGTTTAGAACTTGTTCAATTTTAGTCCATCTTTCCTCGATTGCTTACGCTTGCGGAAAATATTTTAGATTTAGGGGGGAATTCAGAATCAGTCTTAAAGGAACATTTGCCTGTTAGTCGAGGATATTTAGTTGCCAGTTCTTGGTGTGTTTTATTACATATCAGATTCTACAGAAATATTTTCAAAATACAAATTTATTATAAATTATTCATGCTTTCTAATAAGCATGTGACTTCTGTTTTATTTAAAACAAATTTAAATGTGGTTCCTTAGAAGTAATTCATTAAAAATTTGCTTATATGTACTACCTACCAACTGGAAAAGTTTTGTGCAGACAGTTTTCCACAACTAACAGTTTTGTCCTCTTTAAAATATCGGTGGATTAAATAATTTGTTGTTGGAACATTTCCTACATCAGTGGCGCTTACCGTAAAATATTTTGATTGCCATGTTTACAGCATTACCGTTTATTAGGTATCGTAACCTTCGATCATAAAATGGTCAAATCGGTGGAAAAATGGGAAGAATTTGAAATGCATTTTATTGGATCGTCGTAGTGACGATGAAAGTTATGTTCTTTGTAAATTTTCCAAGTAAAACCCATTGCCGATTATGTATAATCGTCTAGAAAAATGTACACATTTGCAGGATGTACCTTGCGCAACTCCCAAGTTCTATGTTAGTTTGAACTTTTAACATTTATTGGCTATTTGTTAGTTCCAGCTTCCTTGAAATTCAAGTTTTGACGTGTTAAGGCGTATATTGAAGGCATTGAATTCCTGATTGTTTTTCTAGGCTTCACTTAGACAAGTATTTTCATAAAATATGTTAAAATTACTAAATGGGCGAGGTGCAAATGTATTGATTGTCACTTACGTGACCGGATCAGCAAATATGGCGTTTCCTTTTTTTATGTGCAAGTTCGAACAACACTCGCAAAAGTTGTCTCGGCTGTTTCCAAACAGATCTTGCATCCCAAAGAAACCACAGCAAAAATTTTCTGCTTAGACCAACATTTCTTGTTGCGTGGGGAATTATTCGCACACCTTTATCACACGATCAATAATGTGTCTATATATAGTGGAAATTTAAAGTAAACATGTGTAGAGATATAAATAGGGAACCATTGTAAGAGAACTCGACAATAAAAAAATATTACAATGTAAACGGTTATTAAAAATAATTAAAATTAATAATTAGATAATCACGAAAATAAGACTGATATGAAAACTTGTCGTTTGTTGTGTCTATACGAGGATTGTTCGATAACTACGGCGCGAATTCGGAGGAATCTTCTTTACCATTCTGTAGAACTATCCTTTATTAGATTAAATATGACAGTACAGAGAGATCTGTAAATTAGTCTGTTTTTGACAGTACGCCAAAGTGGACATCTCGGGTGATTTTGTAGACAATGGAAAAAACTGAGTTGAGAGCAGTGATAAAGTACTTTCATTTGAAAGGCTTAACACCAACCGAAATCAAAGCAGAGCTGGATTGGAAAACTGGGTTGTCGAATTTAAGCGTGGTCGTGTGAGCACAAATGATGAACCCCATAGTGGACGTCCAAAAACTGCTACTGCCCCGGATATGATTGAAGAAGTCCACCGTATCGTATTGGATGACCGTCGAGTAAAAGTGCGCGAGATAGCAGACATAGTGGGTATCTCAAATGACAGTGTGCACAGAATTTTAACTGAAAAATTGGAAATGAAGAAGTGCTCGGTGCGTTGGGTGCTGCGGTTGCTCACACTGGAGCAAAAAATGAATCGTTTGAGTGTTTCTCGCGACCTTTTGGCACGCTTTCGCCACAATCCGAAGGATTTTTTGCGCCGTTTCATAACCGTCGGTGAAACCTGGGTCCACCCTTATACTCCCGAAACCAAAGAAGAGTCCAAACAATGGACACACAAAGGTTCTCCGTCACCAAAGAAGGCAAAAACGGTTTTGTCAGCAGGAAAGGTTATGGCAGCCGTATTTTGGGATTCTCATGGAATTATCTTGGTCGACTGCTTAGAAAAGGAGAAAACAATAAATGGCGAGTATTATGCCAATTTGTTGCAACAACTTAGCGACAAAATCAAAGAGAAACGGCCTCATTTGGTAAAGAAGGAAGTGCTTTTCCATCAAGATAACGCACCTGCCCACAAGTCTGCGATTGCAATTGCCAAAATTCATGAATTGGGATTTGAATTAGTGTCCCATTCGCCCTATTCCCCGGATTTGGCTCCCAGCGATTATCATCTGTGTCCAAACCTGAAAAAATGGCTCGGCGGTAAGAGATTTTTGTCTAATTCCGAGGTAATCGCTGCTGTAAATAGCTATTTGGAGGACTTGGATTCATCGACCTACAATGAAGGCATTGCCAATTTGGAATATCGTTGGAATAAGTGTGTTGAGCGAGCAGGCGACTATATTGAAAAATAAATTTTTTTTGTCGAAAAAAAATTGCGTTTTCTTTGATAGGCCACGTAGTTATCGAATTATCCTCGTAGGTTCAGTTAGGAATTAATGAACGTTTTACAAGTTTTACAAAAAATTACTTTTCTTTCACTCTCGTTCAATCGATTTGTCTAGGAAGTTCTTGGTTTTCTTCCACGGTTGATGACATCTATAAACATTATCAATTCAAATTGCGGGACTTTATTGCTGTAAACTTTGTTTAATATTTTGTAGTTACGGTAAATGCTCTGAATAGTGTCTGCATTTTTCAAGAAGCAGTAATTTCGATAAAATTAAAGAATGTGCAATCGACAAATAAAGTAGCTCCGATCGGTTTCAGTTTTTTGATGTTTTCATTAAAACGTCTGTGTTCTGTTCCCACAGGATAATATACTATTTCATTAACAAGAAACCGACATGAAGTACGAACAAACGAGAGAACGTGTTTTTCTTTTAATTGGTGTAATTAAAACAAATGCCTTGTTTGCTTTTTTCAAACTCTTAACGACAAGAAAGGGAAAAAATGTATCTGGTGTGATATATGCCTTTGGGGAAATCAAGGAGCCATACCTCTTTTTTAGTAAAGGATGGTTAGTTTTTGTTAACATTTTGATTTGTAAAATTGTATATGGATGTAAACTTATTGTATTATCACCAATTTAACAGAGATGGGCTATAAAACAAATTGGTTCTTGTAAGCACCCCTTTATTAATTTTGATATTGTATTCGTGTAATTCAAAGAAAGCTTGCCCCCTCCATACTTCGTCGTATTGCGTTTCATGTTTCAATTCGCTTTAATTTGAGTTGCTACTGCCAAGTTCATTTGAAGCGGAAACTGTGGTCTTTGTGGAAATGAGAGCGCTATACCGGTAGCGATTTCCATATTCCGTTGATTCTTATTAAACTATAGTTGAAATGCATAAAACGTTTTTACATAAGATTAATTCACCCGAGTAAGAGTACTTATTGGAGCTTTAATTCACACGTACGTATGGCGTATTTAATTCGGCGCATTTTTAGAATTTTAATTTATTGAAGAGTTTGATGGAATTACTTGAGATAACGATTTCTTCGTTTGCTTCCGTTGTTTGTTTTATTCGTGTAGCTTTTTTTATGAAAAAAAAAAACACAGAAATGTGTGCTACCATAGTCTTACTTAATTTCGTATGTCGTGAAATTTGGGTTTGTGGAAAAGGACACATTCAGGATTTTGAAAATGGTGGGGTAGCAGGTATTGAGAATTTCATTTGAATTGCTTTTTGGACAAGTTTTAAAATTTAACAAGCTGTCTGGTGGAAAAACAAACCTTGAAATTTGTAATCTCGTTCATTGTCATGCCAACGTTCAGAAGTCCAAGTAAACATTATCGATTGAAAAGCAGTGAATGATTTTACCTTATTATTATGCAAATTTCTACATAAGTGTATGTACAAAATGATAAAAAAAGTATGCAGGCGGTATATGCCGAGAACCATAAAAGTAACAGGCTCGAGTAAACCGACAATTTGCTCGGGCGTCTACGCTAAGTGGGTGCGATCCTGAACTCAAAATACCGATCCCTGCAAAAACATTTAACACTGGATACCATGAATATACAATATTCATAAAAATGATTAATGTCGAATGTTCGCTAGACGCATAGTACAAGATAACCGCTCACTTTCAAATATTGCCTATATAACTGGAGCCGAACATATACAGGGTGTCTCGCAATAGGATGTACATAGCTTCAGAACGTGTTCATGGTCTCTGTATAAGTCGAAAACTTCCAATAAACATATGGCCTAAAATTAACCATTACAAAGTTATTCACGTTTGAATCCTACAGTTACGCTCAAAGATCATAAACAAAAGATTAGAGGGCGTTGAAAACAAATGTAACTAAGTGTTGTGTTTATTACCTGTCATAAAATAAGTATGGCAACGTTTTCTAAAGAAGAATGTACCGATATGCAATACATTTACGGGCTTTGCGACGGAAATGCACGTGCAGCAGTTCAAGAATATCGTCGCCGATTTGCTGATCGCAGATTTCCAGATAGCCGAGTTTTCAGCAATGTGCATCGTACTATTAGAGAAACTTGTAAAGTACCACAATCAAAACGCGAACGACCACTAAGGTGAAACGTTGATTTAGAGGAAAATATTCTCAATAGAATTAAAAGAAGTCCCACTACTAGTGTTATACGACCAGCTAACCAAATCGGTACTAACCGAATGCAAATATGGAGAACTGTTCACGATTTTGGCTTATACCCGTATTATGTACAAACAGTACAGGCTCTTTTACCAAATGCATTGTACATGAACAGTTCTGCCATTGGTTATTGGAAAATCAACGGTTCCACACAAATTCTTTTTACCGATGAGGCCCGTTCAACCGAGATGGAATAACAAACACAAGAAATTCACATGTTTGGGCGCTAGAAAATCGACATGCATCCACGGAGTCACACTTCCAGCTCCCTTTTTCTATAAATGTCTGGTGTGGTATCATCAGGAACAAAATGATTGGGCCATGTGTATTTGAAGATAGTTTGAATGCACCATATTCGAGCACGATCCCGAGTCTATTATGAGGCCTGCCACCACGATTTCACAAAGGGCACGAATGTTGTGCATAGCTAATCGAGGAGGTCATTTTGAAAACTTGAGATAGAAAAAGTGCCAGGTCAGGAACACGTACTGAAGCTATGTATATGCTATTGCGGGACACCCTGTATATAAAAAAAAATCCAACCGAATGTGTTGCCATGATAATTTCGATGCTAAGCGACAGCACTATTTCTCCTTTGAGGTGCTTATCTATAGTTATATCAGAACTAGCTATATGATTTAGAAAACGCCAAGAATATTTGAGAACAATTTTATGTCCGATTAGTTCCAAGTTTATTTTTCAGTATTCCATTAACTATAATCAATTCGTGACATTATTAGGCTGATTGTTTTAAATGTAAATTGTATTCTTTAACTCAATTTATTCATGGGCTTGGATTTTTAGAATTTTATATTATGGGTTGGCCTCTACGTTGCCTTCCCTCCAGGTACTGAATTACTCGCGGATTACTAAACCGAAAAGATATTGTTATTTTGGGGACAGTATTTATTGCTATTTAAATAGGCCAGTGTTTACTTGTGCCTTAACACCCAGGATTAACGTCCTATGAGGTAGATAACGCCGCTGTAAATATTTTCCTACAACGAGCTTGTGGGCGTTATGTTGCTCTCGTATGTGCTAACGGTTTTTGAAGTTCATCTCATTTTTGCATAACAGCCGGGATCTGCTGAAGTCTTTTATACTTGTTGGTTCCTTTTGAAAGTTTCTTAGACGTGTTTGCGTATGTTTGTTATCCGGATTTTGAGATCCATCAAGAAGTACATTATAGAGGAATTATTCAGGCGTGGTTATTAATAGCAGCTTAAGTACGCCCGAATTCTGCTGCAAGATTCTAAATGGATATTATTTAGACTTCCGAAATTACAGTAAATGATCCTGTGTGTCAATTCCGAACAGAAATTCATATATAATCACAAAGTAACAAGTTCGCGGACTTAACTTGACCACGTTCTACAAAGGGAACTATTGTTTAAGCAATTAATTAATTGTACTAGTTCTGATAAGGAACAGAAGCTACACTGCCGTAATTATTCCATGGGTGGTTAGCTGTTAGTGAAAGCTTCCTTGAAATTCGACGATTGTTGTTGTTACAGCTGTAAATAGTAATTTATTGCAGTTGTAGGGTGTTCGATGAACACCTTTTTTATTTCTTCGTAGGTAAAGGTTCTGTTTGTGAGGAACAGAGCATGTTGTAAGGTGTCCGTATCTCTACCCAAAAAATCTAATCCTAAGAGTTCAATGTTGTGAACCCACATTCATATTTTTTTAGCAAAAATTTAGTGTATTGACTATTACTTTAAAGTGTCCGCCTATTAAAAGTTCGGCTGGGTGTTAGGAGCAGCTTGCAATGCCTCAGCTACAGTTATATGTGCTCTTATCTTCAAAGCAAACGCAATAATAAACTGTTATCAATTTAGTTAGAAATGGCCCCAAGTTATTGGCGAACGTTAGAGATAATTTTCAAATCACTTCCGCTTCAGAAGTTGCGTCAGGCAAATACTGTGAAGTTTTGATTAGTAGTAGGAATCTTGAAGTGAGCGTGTGCTTAGACTAGAGAGTTTGTATGTAAACACATTTTTCTGCACGACGTCATGCCAGTGATACCGATTTGTTATTCTTCTCAAATAAATTGCACCAATTTGAACGGTATTTACTTGCTTTTTGTACTAGAATTTAATTATAGCATTATTTCGTACTGAAAATAATATAAAAAATGATTTCAAAACAAAATTGTAAGTTTGCAAAACTTGACTACTTATCATCTGGACGTTACAATAAGCAATACCGTGTTGCTCTTGCTCGGTTAATTGTTACTTCTGCGACATCAACTTCTTACCAACTTGCAATACAACTTAATTGGATGGATTTTGTGATATTATTGCCCAATGAATGAGAATGGATTTTTCCTCTTTAATAATGGATGTACATTCCAAAATGATTTTGCTTTCAACATCTGGGTGTTCATGCCTTCCAGAACATGAATTGTCATCGCCCATTATAAAACTAATTTAATTCTGAACTCTTGTGCAACAAATTTGGTCAACGCGAAACAATCGAACAGAAGTGAAGGCGTTTGGTAAAACTGCTAAGGTAGAGCAATTAGCCCGGAGCAGTTTTGGCTCTCGACGAGAATGGTCGAAATCTGCCTGTATACTTTAATTTAAAAAAAGGACAATTAATTTTATAGTCAGAGCAGAAGAATGTTGTGTTGTCATTTTTTGTCCAGATAATGTGTTTAGAGTGAACTTGTAATGTCTAATTTGAGCTGGTTAACCTGCCTAGTCGTTCACACACGTTGACCATGAATCTGTGTGAGTGAACTGACTAGTGTGGCTCAAGGTTCACGATGTGCGAATTTGAATTCGTGATTTTTCGAATCGGCCAGTTATTTAATTTACTGGGCGTGCCAGAAAATATTAGCGCTCCAGCTGTTTCGTACGACTTGGTTAGTAAACTTCCTTGATCGACTGCTACGTGTTCATTAAATTTTTGGCCGGCTGTTTTACAGGTGGTTAGCCCTGAGACAAGTTTGAAGTACGTGTGCGGGTTAAAAAATGGAGCACAAGATTATTTTGGGAAGATTGAAATATTCTTATTGTATGGAAGGAATCTTCAAATCCACTTCTTGCATCATATTTCCTTGACCTGAATAGCGAAAAGGTTTTTAGTGCAGTTTGTATCCTTAGCAATTGCAAAATCGAGTTGCGTTTTTTTCCGACTTTGGCCGTGTTTTGAACACGTTTTTGTGGGTATGGACAAATATTACATACACAAACACGGAATATTGATTTCCAACGTGGTTGTAGCAATGTTTGAAATACCCCGTTTTTAAATTACAATATTTGATGTGCTACTGTCGATATACATGTATCTTTGAAATAATCAGCATTTTGTTTGTCAATAGAGTCGAGTATTTTATAGCCCGTTTTAAGTTACGGCAACTTCAAATACCAACATTTTTTAAAAATAAAAATTGTTAAAACGCAAATGTTTTTCAATTGTGCACTGCCCTTCAGTTGTGTGATTCATTATCAACAGGGTTCAATCGATAGCTTACATTACAACATGATCCTTTGAATAAATAATTTCTGTGTCTGCCGTTAATTGATCAATTTTGATGATGCCGCGAAAAGAAATTAAAACTGCCAAAAGTACAGACTGTTTTTATTTTTAATCATCGGCTCCCACATCAAGAGCGGCCGTGAACGGGTGCTTTTATGTACTTTGCCGTACGTCTTTTTAACTTGTGCTTTTTCCTTAAGTTTCTCGTTCGCCCCTTTTTGTATACCCTTGGGACTTTGCGGATTGGGAGGTTTTTTAAAGTTAATATACTTTGTTTTACGACGAGGTTTTTACAGTTTGGTGCTTCCTTGGTGGTGTAAATAGGCGGACCTTACAATTTACTATTAATTTTATGTATTTTTTCGTGGAAGACGATTAATCAAATTTTAGGATCTCTGACAAGATTTATTTCGTTTTCAGTACGATACTGACCTGAACTTTAGTTAAAACTAAAATTATATACATTTCAAATACATCATATCAGAAAAGTTCAAATAGTTGTTGGTCACATGCGAAATAGTCATGGAATTCACGGATTTGAGAGCGCCAACTTGTAATTTCATGGTCCTTTAACTCGTGCTATTTCTGTTATGTGTCATTTTATTGAGATTTTTATTTTTTTCTTGGAAAATATAAATTTAACTTAGAAAAATTGTAATCCCAGGTTACCTTATTTATTGGTGTTGATATACATATTCGGGGTAATTGAACTAAAAGTTACGACAATTCATTGCATTTTATCAGTAAAAAAATTTGGGATACAGAAGTAACAGCGGTAATCGCGGGATTGCAAGGTCAAATGAAATGCAAATGCATTTTCCGTGTACAGTGCTATACCGCACGGGTTTTCATAACGTTCTAGGTGCAGTTCACCTTAGTATTAGCTGTGTTCACAGTTCTAGTTTGAATCATTAATTTTTCTATGGCCGATTCATGGAGGAGTTAAGTGCTGTAATAAAATTAAATTTTCTGGTTAATTGTTTAATGTTGTTTTGTTTGGGACGGACGATTAATTGATTACAAAGTTTAATTTGGAGAGCTTCTCATACAGTGAACTGTTGGAGGTATTAGTTTATGGTCTATGGCAGTACTTTAATTACGCCTTTTAGGGTATAGCTACTTTCGGAAGCGGTAGTGTCTGGATAGAAACGCTACCGTCGCGTCGGTCTGTCGATTCCAAACAAGTAGAAGCGTTTTGCTGTATACAGTCGAACTTGATTAGTCGAATTCCGTTGATTATTTCCGCCATATTCCTAGTTCTTGTGTCTCGGTAAGTTGAATGCAATTCGTCGAAATTTTTTATAAGTTGAATTGTTTTGCCATTGCACTTGGTATTATTTTCGGTCTCTAACTAGATTTTTTAATTCTTGAAAGATAGTTAGTTGTAAACACAGTCCGAAAGGCTTGCTGTACTTGTGTAAATGCACAACAGACCACCACTTTCACGATTTTGGATCTCAAGTTTCAGGGGTTATAAAACTGCACATGTATAATTTTTAATGCGGAAGTTACCTATGTGATTCTTGGTAACTGACGATTACAGATAAATCTGTAACAATAGACGTGTTTGCTTATAACTTAGAAGCTCCAGAGTTGTAAAATACCACGTGCTAAACTTCCACTGGTCACAGAAAATAATATAGTTTTTTGCTTCACTTTGAATCTACCAAAATTTGCAATAGATGGTCTTTTGTATTAAAAGTGCGTGATATTTAAAACGCATATATTTCAAACACCACGATGAATCATCCCGTAAGTAGGCACTTTTTAGGTATAACTTAAAAATTTGTATTCACTTCAGTTGATGTAGTGATAGTTGCTGATACATATAACAAAATGCAGAAACTAATAGTACTGTAGGTGGAAGAAAAAGAGAAGATGAAAATGGAAGCGAATATCAATAAAAGTAAAACTCCTAATAATGAATGAAGAGAAAGATCAAAATAGAGAAATAAAATGCAAACTAATTAGGATGGAATAATAGAAAGAGAATCAACGAACAGAGCGAGCAAGGGAAACAATATTAACTATGCACTAAACAGTTTGACACTAGGAAAAAAAGAGCTAAGTATATAAAAATGTGAATTACTTGTACATAACACCGTAACCGTATTAACTGTCTTATACGCCAGCGAGAACTGGACCTTCAGAAAATACGCGAAAACAAAATAAATCCTATGGAAATGACATATTTAAGGAAGGTAGCTGGTAAAACGAAAAGGGACAAAATACAGACTAAAGAAATAGGAGAGATGTTAGATCAGGAGTCAGTACATAAGATGAAACGGAGCAACTAAACTGGTACGCACATATTAAGAATGAATTCAGAGAAAATATGCAGAGAAGTACTGGAAGCAAGAAGATTGTAAAAAGAAAAAGGGAAGACCTAGTATTCCATTCTGGATAGCACACATAGTAGAGATAGGAAGATTAACGTGAGAGACACCAAATGAAATGAAAATACTAGCAAGGAACAGGAAAGAATTGAAGAAATGGGTTGAAGAGGGCACGCGGTACTAAATCCCACGCTGAAAGGCAAAAGGATATGACAAGAACAAAGTATTCATTTGACCTACGAAGTATAGAAATATGCACTTGGTTATATCCGTAAAAAATTTCGTTGTACATACATCTATTTAAAGGAAATTTTTTATTTCTTATCGCGACTTTTTACTTTCCCATACCTTATAGGTATAGGGTAAGTATTGAATTCATGAAAATTTTCGAAATCGAGATTTTAACGGAAATATCCGTTTTGGGTCTCTAGGAACCCAAAAAAGTGGTTTTTAAAAATTGTCTGTCTGTAGGTGGGTATGTACGTACGTATGTACGTATGTGACGCTCCTACAGCCGAAAGTATTGCTCCGATTTTGATGCGCTTTGGAATGCGGGGGTGTATCGAAAATTCATCGAAAAAATAAGCTTTTCAAAAAAACGCATGTTTTTTTGGTATCACTTTTTTCGTAATTACAATTTTGAAACTTTTATCGCGGATAACGATAGAGGGTCATAAGACAAATCTGTTAGTTTTTTGCCGAACTCGCTAGCTTTAAAATGAAGGGCGCTATGATTTTTTGAAAATTT
>JABXWE010048149.1:0-15104 GCA_014611495.1 Limonius californicus
GGTAAAACTGATGTTTAAATGTAAGAACATCCAAATCCAAATTGGTCAAATGATGTATTTTCTATACAAAAATTTACATATCGTACCTAATATAAAAAGACACAAGTGTAACCGATGTTAAATTAGCAGTGAAGATTCCGTACTAAATCTACATTAGTCAAACTATATATTATTAACATTAGATATACATATTGTTGCCAATTTAACTCCCACGGGTAAAACTGATGTTTAAATGTAAGAACATCCAAATCCAAATTGGTCAAATGATGTATTTTCTATACAAAAATCTACATATCGTACCTAATATAAAAAGACACAAGTGTAACCGATGTTAAATTAGCAGTGAAGATTCCGTACTAAATCTACATTAGTCAAACTATATATTATTAACATTAGATATACATATTGTTGCCAATTTAACTCCCACGGGTAAAACTGATGTTTAAATGTAAGAACATCCAAATCCAAATTGGTCAAATGATGTATTTTCTATACAAAAATCTACATATCGTACCTAATATAAAAAGACACAAGTGTAACCGATGTTAAATTAGCAGTGAAGATTCCGTACTAAATCTACATTAGTCAAACTATATATTATTAACATTAGATATACATATTGTTGCCAATTTAACTCCCACGGGTAAAACTGATGTTTAAATGTAAGAACATCCAAATCCAAATTGGTCAAATGATGTATTTTCTATACAAAAATCTACATATCGTACCTAATATAAAAAGACACAAGTGTAACCGATGTTAAATTAGCAGTGAAGATTCCGTACTAAATCTACATTAGTCAAACTATATATTATTAACATTAGATATACATATTGTTGCCAATTTAACTCCCACGGGTAAAACTGATGTTTAAATGTAAGAACATCCAAATCCAAATTGGTCAAATGATGTATTTTCTATACAAAAATCTACATATCGTACCTAATATAAAAAGACACAAGTGTAACCGATGTTAAATTAGCAGTGAAGATTCCGTACTAAATCTACATTAGTCAAACTATATATTATTAACATTAGATATACATATTGTTGCCAATTTAACTCCCACGGGTAAAACTGATGTTTAAATGTAAGAACATCCAAATCCAAATTGGTCAAATGATGTATTTTCTATACAAAAATCTACATATCGTACCTAATATAAAAAGACACAAGTGTAACCGATGTTAAATTAGCAGTGAAGATTCCGTACTAAATCTACATTAGTCAAACTATATATTATTAACATTAGATATACATATTGTTGCCAATTTAACTCCCACGGGTAAAACTGATGTTTAAATGTAAGAACATCCAAATCCAAATTGGTCAAATGATGTATTTTCTATACAAAAATCTACATATCGTACCTAATATAAAAAGACACAAGTGTAACCGATGTTAAATTAGCAGTGAAGATTCCGTACTAAATCTACATTAGTCAAACTATATATTATTAACATTAGATATACATATTGTTGCCAATTCAACTCCCACGGGTAAAACTGATGTTTAAATGTAAGAACATCCAAATCCAAATTGGTCAAATGATGTGTTTTCTATACAAAAATCTACTTATCGTACCTAATATAAAAACACACAATTGTAACCGATGTTAAATTAGTAATGAAGATTCCATACTAAATCTACTTTGCTCAAACTATATATTATTAACATTAGATATACATATTGTTGCCAATTTAACTCCCACGGGAAAAACTGATGTTTAAATGTAAGAAAACCCAAATTCACATTCGTCAAACGATGTATTTCCAATACGGAAACCTACATATCGTACCTAATATGAAAACACACAATTGTAACCGATGTTAAATTAGCAGTGAAGATTCCATACTAAACCTACATTGGTGAAACTATACAGGGAATTTTTCTTTTTAGTATACATAGCCTATGTATACTTTTAAAAAGAACGCACCAATTACGCCTATTGTGTAGGCAACCAACTATACAGACAACTCAAGCATGCTGTGACCACAGCAATCAAATTAATTCAATGCTAAAAAATAAAATTAATCTTTATTTAGTGTCAAACAATTGTTAGAAAATTTAAATCAGAGGGATGCGTAATAAATTCCCATAAAATAAAAACTGAAAGTAATCACGTTTTAACCGAAGAAATGAAATTAAATATTTTATGCTACGTTGAAGAAAACCCGATAGTATCACACACAACTCAAGCATGCTGTGACCTCAGCAATCAAATTAATTCAATGTCAAAAAATAAAATTAGTCTTTATTTAGTATCTTCTTGCGTTTTTTATACAATCATGTACAGTAAAGACGAAAAAGTGGAAATTCTAATGTGGTATCAGAATGGAAACAGCTTAAGAACTGTGAGAAACTTATTTTCACGAAAATATCCAGAAAGACCTATTCCTTGCATTCGAACCATACAAACAATTGTTAGAAAATTTAAATCGGAGAGATGCGTAATAAATTCCCATAAAATAAGAACTAAAACCAATCACGTTTTAACAGAAAAAATAAAATTAAATATTTTATGCTACGTTGAAGAAAACCCGATAGTATCACTACGAGAAGTAGGTTCACATTTTAATGTTTCTAAAATCTCGGTATTTAAAACACTAAAAGAATTTAAATATAAATCGTACAAATTTTCGAATCACCAACAACTATTCGATTAAGACAAAGAAAAACGAACAATCTTTTGTGAAACATTCTTTAATTTGCTGCATGAAGAATACATTTTAAATAAGATCGTTTTTAGTGATGAAGCAACTTTCACAATAAATGGAGGTCAATTCACAAAATTTTCAGTGTGTATTATACTTCCTCATCTATCCACTATCCATTATCCTGATAAACTTATTTCTTAGATATTGGTCCCGTACTAACTGCCATTTACAAAACTTAACTCACAGTCAATACACTGGGAAAGTTAACGTATGGCTAGGAATATTGATGGTAATCTCAATACTGCCAAATTTTTAGAGCTATTAAGAAACAACATCATTCCGGCAATAGAAAACTTGAACATCGATGACCCGTGGTTTCAGATGGATGGTGCCCCTCCGCATTCCACGAATGCTATAAGAAATTTTCTTAACGACAGGTTTCCAGGACGTTGGATAGGAAGATTCGGTCCTATAGCGTGGCCCCCGCGCTCTGCAGATTTGTCACCCAATGACTTCTTTGCTTGGGGATATCTGAAATCAAAAATTTATACCAATATTCCAATACAAAGTATTGATGAATTAAAAGATCGCATACGTACCGAATGCAATAGCTTGAATCCCAAATTTCTTGCGAATGATGTGCGTGGTTTTCAACACCAGTTAGGTTATTGTCTAGAAGTACAAGGTGGCCATTTCGAATACTTGTTGTAACTGTTGTTTTTATTTTCATTTCCGTTTTCTGTTATTGATATTTAATGTTTTACAATAATAATCGTCGTTGTTGTTCAACTAATTTTGATTTACTTATTTAATATAAACACTGCATCAACATAACCTTCATACTCAAATAATTGACAACTATAGTGACGTTTGTTTCTGATTTTTAGTTGTCGGTATAATTGGTTGCATACACAATAGGCGAATTTGACGCGTTTCTTTTAAAAGTATACATAGGCTATGTATACTAAAAAGAAAAATTCCCTGTATATTATTAACATTAGATATACATATTGTTGCCAATTTAACTCCCACAGATAAAACTGATGTTTAAATGTAAGAACATCCAAATCCACATTGGTCAAATGACGTATTTTCTATATAGAAACCTACATATCGTACCTAATATAAAAACACACAAGTGCAACCGATGTTAAATTAGCAGTGAAGATTCCATACTAAATCTACATTGGTTAAACTATATATTATTATCATTATATGTACATATTGTTACCAATATAAAACCCCACAGGTAAAACAGATGTTTAAATGTAAGAACATCCAAATCCAAATTGGTCAAATAATGTGTTTCCTATACAAAAACCTACATATCATTCCTACTACAAAAACACACTTGTGTCAAACTATATATTATTAGCATTAGATCTACATATTGTTACCAATATAACCCCTACAGGCACAACTGATGTTTAAATGTAAGAAAACCGAAATTCACATTCGTTGAACGATGTATTTCCAATACGAAAACCTACAACTCCTAATATAAAAACACAAATGTAACCGATGTTAAATTAGTAGTGAAGGTTCCATGCTAAATTTACATTGGTCAAACTATATATTATTAACATTAGATCTACATATTGTTACCAATATAAGTATGTAATTTCTATCTAAAGCTCGACATATGCTTCTCAATATAGCGGCAAAACCAATGTTTAAGCAATACAGTGTACCCATATTAAATCTGCATTGGCAGTGTATTTCCAACATAACTCTATATATCGTTAGCACATAAATCAATATAAAAACCCACAGATATAGCCAAAATTTAATGGATACAAGAGATCTCATCGAAATTTACATCTATCGCACGATGTATTTCAAACATAAATATATATTGTTATCAATATAAAAACCTAGAGACGACGAAATGTGTTTCTGTACTTGGCTGTACAGTGGCCTTGAATATTGGCCACCAATATCTCGCCATTGCGGAACGCTGATATATTGTTATGGTCAGTGCAACAAATATTGCTTCGATTTAGGTGTGAAGCTTAGGTAAATTTATTTCCAATTAGAGACTTAGCGACCGTCTTAGCTCTGCGTGCGTTATGTGTTTCTAATGCTAAAGGACGTATACAATCTACAATTTATCGTAGGCTCCGACGTATGGGAAATGCAAACACTTCCACTTCAAATATTTACTATGCAGAATATCTACCTAACGTTCTACCGTTACAAATGTTATGTTTCGGTGTTACGATTTACAATTCAAACGGCTAACTTAGAAACGCAACGCGCTGACTTTATTTTGATTTGCATTTATATCCTCTTATAAATTGCTTTTTGGGTTCATTTGTATTGCTGATTAAAGAGAAATTATTAGTAGCTGAAATTCAAAATTAGTTTAGAAATGAAAAACATTGAGTATTGCCAGTAATTTTTACATCATTTAACTTATAATAACCTCGACAAAACATTGTTTCCAATTAAGTTTGGTTTCAGTTTTCAGGTTATATTAATTCCTAAAATATAATAAAAGCCCAAAAAAATTGTGAACGAACCTTCATATTCATAATAGAAAATATGTCAGTCTGTGTAGTTTTTTCAAAAAAGAATAGTGATATAAATATATCAACTACTACTACAGACAGCATTTCGTTAAATGATAATGAACTTAAGAAAGATAATACCACAGATCATATTTTGCATGAGATTATTGTATATCTCCTTCCGTTTGGTAATGATAGAATTGTTCCACAGATTTAACGATCCTCGACTATTATGTACCTATGTCCGCATCTGAGAAATACAATTTTTATAAATAGCCGCCACACGGTAGAAATGATTGTTCATACATGCAATTTAATCAATACTTCTCAGCTGTTAAAAAAGCATTTGGCAACATGGATTGAAAAGTGATTCTTTAGAAGAAACTAAACACAAGCATTTTGAACATCGATCAAGCTGGCAATTCCTAATTTATCATCTTAAAATTTCCTTTTTCTTGGATGTAATTGCAATCACTATGTAAAAATTGTCGCCTAAATACAAGTTGTAAAAACTCCTACCGGCTTCTTTTTCTTCCTGAAAAGCGGAACTAATTCAATTTCCATCATGCACAACAACCACGCTCATCAAACTAAACTAGGTATAATTTTCATTAAATTATCGCCAATAATTCCTTTATAGTACTTTCTCTATCGACGAAGCTTGTCTCAATTTAGTATTTTCGGTTGTATAATTTTGCTTTTTGTAGAAGTAAGCGAATTATAATCAGTTACCGATTAAAATCAGATTTTATTCCAGCGTTAGCATTCATTGTCATGGAACAGATTTACAACTTCCGTCATCGCTAACTTTTGGCATCAATCTCCGTCGCGTTAAGTCATTTAAATTCGAATTTTTTAGGTATTCATACATCATCACCACAATTTGCATATAGTCGGGAGAGCGGGCAATTAAAATGCAAAAAATGTAATTGCTATCACCATGTCTGTTATTATGGGGAGAACAATCCCCCGCATGCTAAATCAACTTCCGTCGGAAGTCCAGGTGATTTTATCTGGGTTCATTCAATTCTAAGACTTATTATTATCCTTGCAGGTTACAGAAAGACCCCACAATCTGTCCAGCTGGAATTATTGTAATTATTTGCCGCATTTGCATTTTCGGACCAGGTGGAGCTCAAACGTCACTAATGCGTATGACTATTTAATTTGATTGCCTGTTACTAATTTTTAATTATGTCACTAGAGTCAATGGTGTTAAAGCCCTCTAAGACGATATTTATATCTCAAAACCTTCAATTATAAAGTTTGAGTGTAAGTTTTTCTTCACAACTACTACAGAAATGTGAAAAAAATCTAGAAATATCTTTAATTCAGTGTTAGTAAAGTGTATCTTCGAAAGCCGTACGCACGAGAAAGAATGTGTGAAAGAAAGGAAACAAAAAAAAACAGAAATACACCAATTCGAAGGAAAAAGCCATGGAGGAATCGGAAGAAAGATAAAGTTAGTTAATTTTATTTCTTTAGAGAGCGAAGTAACTGACGAGGATCTTAAACAGACCTGGCAATTTAAAATTAAATGTAACTTTTTACATAGGCAAACCATTATATGACCTACCTTTTTGTTTCCGACTTAGCGCCGTCTACCTGAACGCTGGAGTGCCAACTACAGCCATTGTAAAGCCAATGCGTATAGTATACCACTACGCTTATTTTGAGTCACTTTAGCAGCCCCTTAACCCGTAGAGGTCGCAAACAAAGATAATCATAACAGCATAGAGATTGGTCCGCTAAAAACAGGGAGAGCCAATGCAGAAGCCAGGGTGAGAGAGAAAAGGAGACAAATAGATGGGGAGAAATTATTGTGTGTCCTGTACACTTCGTAATATTAATGCTAAAAATTATCTAAGGTATAAATATAATAATGATGAACCTCTGCACCCCATGAAAGGGTTTGGCCTGCAATACGAAAGCTCAGAACTCCCGTCTTTGCTCTCACACCCGGTTGTCGCCAAATTAATGACACGTGGTAATGTGGTGAAATTCACACATTAGACAACCGCATTATTACCTCTTGTTTATTCGAACGCAGGTAGCTAATTATGTAAAGCAATTGGGTAGGCCGCACGCCAGGCATCTAGTCGTGGGGTTTGAACTCCCGACCTCCCGCACCGGAACCCAGTGCTCTAACCACTGGACTACACTGACGCCCAAAGTATAGATTACACTGAAAATAAATAAAACGGGAGAAAACAGAAAGAAAAAGAAAGGAGTAGTTATTTCGATCCTTCTGCAAACAAAATGCCTTTGTACAGAAAAAATTATTTGCGAAAAGCTACAAAAAATTGGGAGAGAAAGAACATGAAAGGAGAAGAAGGGAGTAAGAAATAGAGAGTAACGGTTAACCATTTAAATTGTGCATGCACTACGAGTAGTTGTATAAAAAAGTGACAACGACTGAGGTTCGTTTTCTAAAAACGAGCTAAAGGGATGGAGAAAGAGCATGAAAGGAGAAGGGAGGAAAGAGAAATAGGCAGCACTATTAGCCATTTAAAGTTTACAAGCATTAAATGTACAAAAAATGTAATCTTAATCTTAAAATAGAGAAAAAGGGGAATTAGCGAAAAGTGGGGGAAGAAATACCGAACAATAGGATCAAAACTGATATTTAGTAACCGAAGCTTGCATTTACTTCTTACTTTCTATACCATCTATATAAGGAAAGTGTTTATTTCGTGATAACCAATTTTGTATTGGAAAAATCCAGAAAGAAAAGCGGGAATTATATATAGATACAAAGTGATTTTTTAAAAAGTCAATTGCAGCAAGCCTAGAAAAAAAGCTATTCCGTCTGCAGTCAGCTGTAATGAGCTTTGAATGACATTTACCTGTATGTCAAACTGTGTGACAGTTCAGGTAGTTAAAAATTTTGGCCCAACAAAATGTGAAAATGAACAACTGATTTGTAATTTATTAAGGTAAGTAAATTACAGGTTTTTCGTCAAGATTTCTTTCTTTCTGTTACAATTTTCATATTGTCAGATTCTAAAGCTTAATATAGGCGGGACAATCCATAGGCTACTGCAATTGACTTTTTAAAAAATCACTTTGTATGTAACGCCGGCAATCTAATTTGCAATGTTGTGAAGAGCTCGAACAGAAATACGAGGACTATTCTCTTTCTGCTGAGTCTAGCAGGCTGTGATGCTTTGAAACAAATTTTGCTTGATATTTTAATGTAGTTGTTTACAAGTTTAATTATAGTGAAAGTTGTCAAATATACTTGAAGGTTTTTAAAATACATAATTTTAAAATTATCCTTTCTCCAAGAAATCAGGGAGTTGAATAAAGAGCATTATCGAGCTGTGTTTTTTTACAATTGCACACGTAGCTTAGCCCGTAAAGAATGTTTTGAGGAAATCAATCGAGTACTTGGTGACAAGTCGTATTCCTTAGCTACCGTAAAGCGGTGGTATAATGAATTTCAACGTGGTCGACTTTCCTTAAACGACAACTTTCGAGCTCCTAAGCCAAAAATGACAGTTACCCAAAAGAATATTGGTCTTATACGAAACACGATTGAAGAGGACCGGCATATTACTACCAGGAATATCCAAGCAACTTTAAAGATTGGTGTGAAAGCAATTGACACCATTTTACACAAACATTTTATGGTACGTAAACTTTTTGCCCGTTGGATTCCCCACAATTTCACTCCACTTCAAAAATAAAACCGTGTGGCATGGTGCAGATCTACACTGGATCGCTTTGACAATGGATTGTCTCATTTGATATACAACATCATTACAGGTGATGAAACGTGAGTATAATGCTGTGATCCCGAAAGAAAGCAACAGTCGCCAGTTTAGGTCTTTCAGAATGAATCGGCTCCAACAAAAGTTGTTCGTGAAAAAAGCCGAAACAAAAAGATGGTCACCACATTTTTTGGAATTACTGGACATGTTTCCACTGTAGCACTGGAAGATCGTCGTACTGTTAATGCTGAATGGTACACTACAATTTCTTTGCCTCTAGTTCTGCAAAATGTTCGGGAAAAACGTCCAAGTGGAACGATCATCTTGCATCAAGATAACGCTCCGGCGCACACTGCTGCTCTAACGACTGAGTAGTTCAGTGCCCAAAACATTGAAATAATGGGTCATTCAACGTATAGTCCTGACCTAGCACCTAATGATTTCTTTTTATTTCCGCGTGTAAAGAATAAGTTACGGGGTTTACGTTTTACTTCGGCCGAAGAAGGGGTTGGCGCATTTAAAAATGAAATAAATAACCTAACGCGGGAAGATTGGAAAAAATGTTTTGAAGATTGGTTTCCACGGATGCAAAATGCATTCACTGTGGAGGGAAATACTTTGAAAAATTATAAAGAAATGTGTTTTGTCAATAAACTGTGTATTACTTTACTAGGCTCAGCAAAGAGAACAGCCCTCGTAGGAAAATACAAAGCCGCTACATATTTTTGGAAAATACCTTTTAATTTCGATAAAATTCCGTGAATTGATGGAAGAGCTGCAAATCAGTTTTTTGGCTGTTTGCTGGCAGAGCTTCTATCTGAACATTTTAAGTTTAATGACCTGCTATATGCTTCTGCAGTAAAAGTATGTAAGTTGTGCGTCGTTGTCACGCTATTTTCAGTGCATTTAAAGTATACAACGGAAAAGATTCAGTAATTGAAAATTGACACCACATCCGGTGAAATTAAAACTGGGCAAATGTATAATATGCATGTTGCATGCTCTACGGAAAATATTTTTGCAGTTCCTATGGAAAACTACTAAAAATAGTTATTTATGATATAAGTGCTAAAAGTGACACCGAAGGCGGAGTGTCCCATCCCTTCGAACAAAATAAAATCACTTTTAGCACATATATCATACAATATTTTTTCTACAAACACCATTAAAAGTACAAATAAATGGATTTCTTACGTTATTAAATTTATAAAATATCGTTTTGAAACCCAAATATTCATGAAGTTTATTGTTGCTAAGGTAATGAAAATGCGATCGTTTGCTGACAAGTAACTTTAAATCTCGTGACAGCGCCCAAGAAAATTTTTTGTTTGCAAGTAAAACACTATCCACCTCAGATTACTTATTCTACTGCGGTTTCTCTAACTGTACATTTAATTAAGTAAATAAATATTCCTTTGATTTAAAATTTCTTAATTTTTTTTTATAGTATCGCACCAGTGTTAATAGTAAATCACGTCATTTACTAATTACTTTTAGCACCAGTGTCATAAAATCACATTTTAGACACGGACAGCATGCGTTAAAAATTAAACTTTTACTGACGTTTGTAGAAAAGATATGTATTACATACTTAATTATTATTATGTAGGCCAGTCAACGCTTCTGACGATACCTCTCAACTATTAGACAACTTATTTCCACACCACCGTGAGGTAGAGTTACCGGCGCATTTTTTTTTATGTAATATTCCCAATAGCCCTAATCCACAGTTGAATAAAATAATTACCAATGCTCTTCAGTACCTAAACACAAATTAAAAATAATGGAACTGTTTAAAATAACTGTGGCATTCTGCACATTTTATTGCAGTTGAACTTTGTACTCATTGGAGCATGGAATTGGTTAAAGTTATTTGGTTGATACGTTTTGTTAAATCGTCCACATTGTTCAATTGTGTGAGTTATACCAAATCCATGAGATAACCCTATAAATAAAAATCTAAGAGCGTTAGATCAGGCGACCTTGGAGGCCAAGCTATAGCACTCCCACGACTAATCCACCGATCTGGAAAATGGTTTTGTAGCCAATCTCGAACCAAGATTATATAATGGGTTGGAAAACCGTCTTGGTAGTACCACATATTTTATTTAATTATCAATGGTACTGTTTCTGATAGTATTTGAATATTTAAATTGAGAAAACGTGGAAAATTTTCAGCATTAAGACGATTTGGCAGAATAAAGGACTATTTAAATAATTATTTCCCATACTTGATTGATGACTTCAAACATGAGTTGCATGAGGGTTCTCATCTGCCCACACATGATTATTATGAGTATTGTAAACCCCATTCAATTAGATCTAAGACATTTACTTCAATATTGGGCTGTCGTGCCATAAATGGACGACCAGCACCATCTCTTTTTAGACCAACACCTCCTTTCTCTAGTAGTCGGTGGTCGGTTCGTTTAATAATTGTGTGGTTTGAATGACTTATATGTGGGCATTTAGTATATAGCTTTACCGCTACATTGCAATTACCACCAACCTCTCCAAGAATCCAAGTCGTATCAGTCAACAAATGTGTATTCCATTAAAGCAAGTGAAACAAAATTTACAAAAAAGAACAGAAAAATATGTCGGACAACTATAAAATTCGGAGAGGGTCAAGTTAAATAGAAATTACTACCTGCCTTGCTTAGATTTGCCTTGATACCATATCTAAATCTCGTGATTTCAATAAAATCTTAGGATCAAAAATCAGCAATTTGGAGAAGTAATTTTTATTGTTAATATATTTTATATATTTTTTACATGTTTCTGTGTTCGGTATGCACTGCTGAACAACGCTCGTTTTATCTCAAATTATGGGACACCCTGTATAATATAGCTTCCATGTTCTACTGTAAATTCAAAATTAATATACAGGTTGTTGTTAAATTCAAAACAAGTGATTTCTTATGTTATTATAAACTATAGACAAAGCAATTTTTGGTAAAAGTAGAAAAATAAGATGTCTTCCGGTCTAAATAGAAGTGGCTTAATGTTAATGTTTCACTGGACATCTCTGTATTTTTAGGATAATGGAATTGTAAAACATGATTTTTTCTTTGTATAGGTTTAATAACATATTTGAAGTTGCAATAACGTACAACCTATATAGAGATTATTGTTGGCGACATGAGAAAGTCCAATTGTATCTTTCCCTTTGATATTAAATAGCCCATTTCTGTTACCTACCGCTGATTTCTATTTTTTAAATGTAAGAAGTGAAACGGAAGATAATTTCGGTATAACATTCACGTTTAAATGAACTTTTCAAATCTTCCTGGAGCCAGTCAACTGTGAACAGACAGTTTCCTTCAGTTCCAAATGTGGCATTTCCTGAATAAAAAGATTCCTTTAAAAAAGGTCATCCTCACACCTTCCAAAACTACCAAATCACTTTCCGCTATCTACACCGTTACAAAATCATAATGTAACAGGGACAAAAACAGCTTAACCCATGACTTGTTCATGTACCGAAAGTAATCAGACAGTGAGGGGTACACCGCAATAACGAAACTCTCAACTGGCAGGTGCTGCTCGCTCACAAAAAACTCGACGGTTGAAGGGCGGTAGAATAATTGACGCGGATTTGCTCCACGAATTGTGCGTGCGTCCTTGTTGGACGTCCACGGGGCTCCTTCTAAAAATTGCGTTCCCAATGGTCGAATTAAGGTGAGACAGGGTATTTAGCGAGATCGCATGCTGCAGCTGAACCACTTGTTAGTTAGGTCACGCAACGTGATCAAAGTAACCACAGTGAAAAGATCTTCCAGTTTACCGTGAACATCGGCCGCTGCAACCTTTCGGATGGATTTTCATAATTCTTTAAATGGGTTTGAATGATACTTCAGTTTTAAATAACTTCTTCGTTAAAGAATTTTAAACTGATAGAGCTTAAAGGCGTTGACCGTTTTCTAATTGTTATAGTATAAATACAGTATGATTAAGAAAATGTTCGATGGCGGTTGACCATGGAAAACCAAACATATGTCTATACTTATGCCTTACAATTTATAAATATTAGTAAGTACTTAGCAGGTGTCAAGAGAACATTCAGTTGCTACAATAGTCTTTCCCCTAAAAACAATTTCTCTGACTGTGTTAAATGATATACATAACGGTTACAATTGTCAAATGTATTTTGGAATCTCTTGCGCTCTGTAAAAAACCATACAGTTACAGAAAAATCTTATTTTGTATTGAGCTTCGAAAGCAAGACACGTTAGGAAGCCAGAGTACAAGACCAGGTAGTAATAGAAAGTTTTACGACAACACGTGACTATTTTCAGGAGCTTCTGCTTGAAAAGTAAAAATAATCTACCACCAACAGTACTAGAATTCATGTGACCAGTATGCGTCTACCTACATGTGCTCAACAACCATACGAAATCCCTGCAATACGGAGAGGTTATGTTTACCAAACATAGCAAAGCATAAATACAAGACACACGAGCTGAAAGCGTTCCAGATTAGGAAACTGTAATAACATGCGAAATAAACTCTATCACTTGTTTATTTGTCATATAGTTTATCTGCTTACTTTGATTTTTAAGTAGCAATATTAGAAATTGCAAACATTATTTATTTAAAGAAATGAAAATTGATTAATATGTTTATACTGTATATACATCATGCATCTTTTATTATATCGTTCGTTTCACGTGGAATCATTTTTCAGGTAGTAATTTACGGTTTTACGAGTAACAGATTTTGAAAATTACCACCATTAGTTTACAAACACAAATTTCCATATCTTTTCATATTACTGAAAACATCCTGCGGTAAGCTAGGCATTGACATATTCATGTGTAATCCTGCCCTTCAGTTCTTGGACTGTGTGAATTGGGCTCTTACATATTTTTTAGATATAAAAACACAAAGTAATTTCACAAAAGTTCTGACGAAACTTATCAATACAAGGTCGGAACTATGGTAATCCAGTGGTCATTTTCGTTAACACCATTTCGAAAATAAGACTCCATCATCCATATTTTATGTTCTTCAGTAAACATCATTTTAGCGGGTTTGAGCTTCATAAGTTGACAATTGTAAGGTGATAATAATTATGGCTTCATCAAAGACACATGTTTTATTTTGCATGACTGGTGGTGAAAATTTTATCTTAGACACATATATTTTTCATTTTCGTTAAAGATTAATATTTCACTCAGACCTATTAGTTATAGCGTAACTCAACACAAACGCAAACTATTATTAAGAGTGTTCAATTTACTTCGTGTTTAAGTAATGCAGACAAGCAAGACAGGCGGCTATTAGGATGTCTGGTATATACCAGAACATTTGTAAATTCCAGCGGCGTACGTTTTGACCGCGTCTTGTTTGGAAACACACTTAAAACACAATTTAGAAGTTATTATTGTTTCTCAAATTAATTATTACTTACCATTTGTTACGAATTTGTACGTAATTAATTACAGTCTTTACAACCTGGAATATCAAATAATACTAATAATAATAATAATAATAATAATATATAATTGTTGTATGCTACGCTACAGGCACAAAGATTTGTTTCTATAATAATGTTTTTTACTTTCAACATGAAATTTTTAATAAATTTGGTTAATAAGCAATTATACAAAATAACCACCGCTATCAACAGTACAACTGGAATCTGAATTCAAACTTAAAGTACTTATAATTGGAGTTATTTCTTCAATCACACGGTCACGTTCCCGCCACTCTTGAATTAATTTTTTATGGTGTTCAACGGGTTTTTTCCACTTTTCCGACGTCACTGCTAATGCTTCGTGCCAAGATCAGAATTTAATTTACGATTTGACCTAAACAAAAATAAATGAAGATTATTACCCCATGGAGTATTTATACTCCTACAAATGATCACCCACCCTGCATTATTGTATTGGTAATGCGATGTATATCATGGATAACGTAATTAGAAAATCCTTAGTGGATGTTCATACACACATCACAATATAAGTAAGGTAATATATTTACTTTCATCTTGGTAGTATAACTTTGCCAGTTAAAGTTATATTTGATAATTTAGATGATTGTGGAATTTATCCTATAGTAAATTATCCAAATATTGAAAATGATTAAACATAACTACGGCACTGGGTAGCGTGCATTTTAAGTAAAATCTTATCAGCCAACGCGCAGGTTGACGTATAAGTTCGTATAGTTTGCATTAATCTAGTAGCCCGGTAAACCTGTGGGGCGGATTATATATA
>JABXWE010048150.1:0-27896 GCA_014611495.1 Limonius californicus
AACAATAAACTTTAGTTTTTACCTTGAATTTTGATGCAGGCAGGCACAATTTCGAGGAGCTGAACAGATGTAGGTACAGTTTGGGGTGGTCCCCCCCCCCCGGTCCGGCAGGAAAAGAAGGGTAGACGACTTCAGAGAACTTTGGGGACGACACGTCCGTATGCACGCCCCTGGAAAATTAGTTCGCCTCTATTTCCACGGAATCAAACTAGTGAACCGATGAAGCACAATTTCCACGGGATCAACCTTGGTGGAACAATGAAGCACAATTTCCAATTTTACTGGATCAATTTTAGTGGAACGACGAAACACAATTTTCACGGGATCAATTTCGCTTTTATCCGAATAAATCGAGAGAACAATTACACTTAATTGCTCTATATTAGGGCTAAAACTGTTGAATATACATCAAAATCCGACTTTGTCGAGGATTTTCTTTTGCCTAAAGCAAAAGTACGATACGGTAGGTTCGATATAGCTGAGCAATCGCGAAAAGACCCGCTATCAAAAAAAAACGTCGTTCCGGCTCAAGAGTCTAGTATCTACTTTATTTTCGTAACGGCCCTTCCCCGTAGATGTAATTTGGCCATACCCGGAGTCATTGAAGATCGAAAAAACTGATTGAAGACTTAACGCGACATGAAGCTGCATCACCCCCCCCCCAAATATTGCAACATAATTCGGAATATGGCGAAAATGTTCTAGAAAGGTCTGAAACGTAAATTCTCAGAAGCGTCCAAGGTCAGGCGCGAGAAAAACAATATTCGGCAATTTCGGCTTACAAAGGGAATTGTTAACATAAGTCAATCTTTAAAAAGACAAAATAGCGAAACAGTAACCCAAAATAAAACTGCAATTAAAATCGCGTTTTTAAGTCCTATGGAGCGGCAATCAAACTACGAAATCAATTCACATAAAGCGACAAATTTTAAAAGAACATAACATACGGGCAGGGATATGTAGACACTTAAAATGAAGACCTCTAGTCTCTAATAGAGTAGAGGTGTGGAACTAGAGACCAAATCAAACAGGAAAGTTTAAGGGAGAAGAGATCTGACTCAAGACAAGTTTAAGATAGAGTACAGATACTGCTAGGGGTACTTCGAGGTTGCTATTAGTATCACATATCACTACTGATTATCTGCAGTTTTACTAAATCTTTAATTTATTTCGACCTTGCATCTTTAAAAATTTTTGTACTAATCACTAAATACTAGATTAGTACTGTCTATTTGTGAAAAACAAATAGTATGCGATGCGTAATGTGCATGTTTTAAACCTTTTTCTCTTTTGTGATGGCTAAAAACTCTTAAATCAGCCTGTACATTAGTAATTCTTAAACCCACCCTATGAGTTAGTCGATATTGTTGTTTAAAACTCTGTAAAGATCTCAAAATGGTCTTTGCTTAAAACAAAACAATAACAAAAATTACAAAATACTTATTATTTAATTTCAATTAGCATTTATACGCTCTTCGAACGAACTTGAATTTTATAATTTCTACCACATACGGGGTTTTGAAGATTCGCCGTCATTCATAACCAGAGAAGAAAAATATATCTGATAAATATCAATTCGAAAATACGGAGTTACAACCCCATTGTCGATTAAATGAGTACAGTAGAAGTGACGTATGAAGCGAGTGGATTGTATAAACTTTCTTTCTAATTTTTCCATCATTTCATTATACATTCTTATTGCAAAGTATATAAAACATACGCTTACGCCAGCACCAGCGTGATCCAGTTATTAGAGCACTGGGCTCTGGATTTGAAGGTCAGGAGTGCAAATCGCCGATTCGATACCTGCCCAGTCGCTTTAAATAATTGAGTATCTGCATTCGAATCAACAAGCAGTAATAATGCGGTTGCTTAATATGTGATGTCCAGCATATCACCACGTGTCATGAATTTGGCATGCGACAACTAGGTGTGAGAGCAAGGATGCGAGACGTCTGATCTTCTGCCTTACAGGCCAAACTCCTTCATGGGGTGTAGAGCCTCATCGCTATTATTATTCTGGATTATAGGCAGGATGAAATAAACTCACAACACTTAGTCCGTAAGGTGTGTCCTCCATGTATCGACCCTCACTCTGCTAATCATCGAGCCATCCAACCCTGTTGATGAACTTGAGGATGTCTGCAAGTGGGGTAATCTGATACTGGGAACGTTAGGCCAGAAGTCCCCAGGAGCATGCGCGGGATTATTGTTCTTATTATTACTATTATTGATTTATTTTGACTCGTTCGAAAAGGTGATAACTCTAGCAATACAGAAATTATTCAAGCATTGCAGGTTTGTGATGTTAGTTACCTAGAATCCGTTTCACTATATGACACTTGTCTAGGATGACAGCGCATTGGACCTTTGCTAATAAGTGGTCCGTGTTACGTTCCATCAGTTGTTTTATAGGCTGGTGTGTTACTATTTCTGTAGATGATATCACCGTCGGTCTAATTTGCGTGCTTTTCAGATGCCAAATTTGTTCAAGTTCAATGGATAGTTTGCTATATTTGTTTATTTTCTCTGCGAATGTCTTTTGCAGGCTGTGATTTTGTGGGACGGCAATATCAATAGTCTCTTATTTCTTCCGTCAAAAATCAGAATATCTGGTTGATTTGCTAGGATCTTTTTGGCTGTTGGTATTTTGCGATCCCAATATATTTTATTGAAGTTGTTTGCTGTTAGTGTAGTCCATACCCGCTAATGTGCTGCATGACCCTATGACATGTTCAATTGTTTTTCTTTCTTTATTGCATCTCCTGCATTTGTCAGTGGGTATGTTTTCTTTTAGGATGTATTTGCGATAGTTCTTTGTAGCAATAACTCTATCTTATTCTTATTATTAGATAAAATATAATAGTTATTAGTAAGTAATCTTTTTTTATTTTGCTACATGAAGATAAGAAGGACATAACTATAGCAACTTAATCGTACTTTCGTAACTGTGTAGTAACTGTAGTAAATGTTATAAACGATACGGCACTTTCTTGTCATAATTAAAGTTATGCTGCATCCGAGTTAAATCTTCTAAGTGGAACCAAGCATTTATCCATTGACCCGAAAATTGCTTTAAAACTCAACATTGGAAATAATTTAAACAACTTATTCCATTACAACTTAATTTTGTATGCAGGTTACCTCTATGTTTACTGACATAGGTATTTGAGACATGCAGTTGATTTTTTTCGGGTTCTGAGTGCTTTTACAACAAATATACCTCCGATAAACTCTCAAATAACTAATTTAGCAGAAATCTGTTAGTAGATTTATTTAAACCAACAGAATCATCTGTAAAATGACACTTCCAATATTTTTCAAACCGCTTGACACAATTTTAAGCCGATGCGTGAAAGTGTCTTGATTAAAATAAGAATATTTCTAAAAATTACTGTTTTCTCTGATTCGGTTGCTTTGGTAGTAAAGGAAATTGGGAATTCCCAGGTTTATTGAATTGTTTTGGATTATTAAAAACAAACAAAATCTATGGTTTAAAACAAATGTTTTACAGTGAATTGTTCAAATAGAAGGGAAATTATATTGGCTAAGAATTTAACTGTATTAATGTTGCATTTCAAGGAAATTAAAATTATTTTCACATTTGAAGTTAGGTAGAAAGTCATTGGCATATTTATATATTTTTTAGATATTATAGTTCCTTTTCCGGTAAATATAACAAACTTGTAAGGTTAACCGAAGAATTGGACTGGACTGGACAGCCTTCGGCAGATTAAATCACATATTTAAGAGTTCAATCCCAATTTGTTTAAAACGAATAGTATGGGATCAGTGTGTTCTATCTGTATTGACCTATGGCGCCGAAACGTTAACATTAACCAAAAAATCAATAAAGAAAATGAAAGCAACGCAAAGAGCGATGGAGCGAGCGCTTTTGGGAATAACATTAAAAGACAAAATAAGGAATGAAGACATAAGGAGACAAACAAGAGTATGCGACATTACGGAAAAAATAACAAAGTTGAAATGGACCTGGGCTGGACACGTGGCCAGAAGAAAGGACGAAAGATGGACCACACAGATCCTGCAGTGGAGGCCGAGAGACACTACCAGAAGTAAAGGAAGACCATCAACCCGTTCGACGGACGACATACGGAGAATAGCAGGGAATTGGATACAAAAGGCCCAGAACAGAAATAAATGGAGACGCCTAGGGGAGGCCTATACCCAACAGTGGATGTTTTAGACTGCTTGATGATGATGATGATGATGATAATAAACGAAAATAAATACCCCGTTCTTAATTCGCAGAGCATGTAAATTTTTATCCCAAAACGAGACCGTTTCGGAGGTATATGCTTTTATTATTGAGTTGTAAGCAAATTAAACGATAAGATTCCCGTGATGTATTTGGACCTAAATTCCTGGAATAAAAACAATCTAACATCGAACGTGACATAAACGGAGCTGTAATATTTGAATGAACAGAAAAGCGCGTTGCCAATGGCGTTCACGGAGCTGCACAATTCTGCAAGTAAACGCCGCCCGTGTATGTAACGGTACTGCGAATTAAGCAAAGTAGTGATTTCCAATGGTTTATTGTTAAATGGAACACTTTAAACATACGGTAGGTTATGTTAACAATGGGTACCATCACAACTACCGTGTACGAATGCCGGGAGATCAAAGACAAGCTATAATCAACGTTTTGCCCAGAAAGCTAACGTTTTCCCACCTGATCCACTAGCACACTCCATCATCATCATCATCATCATCATCATCTGACATGGAGCTGACTCGAGGGTCAATCCTGGATTACGCCACACCCACCACTAGCCAGTAGGTGGGTAGGGATTTAATGGATAGGGTGAGATCGGGTGGGGTATTGCACAACGTTAGCATGTTTGCAATGCATACCGCAAGACACCGCTGCTGCAACACCCGGTAGTTAGTAAGCTACACATCAATGGGGTTTTTGAGTACGTAACCGAGGCCGTTATGCGATTATGCATTTGAGCCTAATAACTTTGGTATCAAAGTTTCACATTGTTCTTATTTCACATCTATCTATTGTTCTAAGGTTACAGATTGCACCTATCTTAGTTTTCTAATAACTATTAAACTACCTAATATTTACTCCCAAACTTATTTAAACTGTTCGTTATGCGACTATGCCTTTGAACCTAATAGCTTTGGTATCAAGTTTTACATTGTTCGTATTTCTTATCTATCTATTGTTGTAAGGTAACAGATTGCCCCTAGTTTCCTAATGACTAATTAACTACTTAATATTTACCACAATAATTACAATTATTTTACCACTGAGTTGGAAGTTCGAATCTGGATTGTACTTCGTTCTTTTCCGTAACCTTCCCCTCTGCAGTTGACAGCTAGATATCCATCGTTTTCTTTCCCACTGGTGCATGTTTCGTTTCTTCTCCTTTGCTTTCCCCTTCCTCACTTTCTTCTTCTTCTTCTTCTACGTTAGTCTGTTTTTCTTCAGTCGATTCTTGATCGGATTCCTCCATTAGTGCGTAGATTCTCCTTGCCTCTCTTCGAATATCCTCTTTTCTTCGTTCCCATTTCTCCGATGTCTGTTTGGGTATGCCGGTGTTTTGGATGTCCCTCTACAGTGTGTATTCCACGTATAGCATGGTCTTCCGATCTTTTCTTCTGTTTGCTGTAGAAGATGGTTGGCAGGTCTTCTTAGGATATGTGCTCAGTATCTGATTCTTGATGTGGTGAGCCGTTTCGTTATTGTTTTCCCTTCTAGAATTTCTTGTGCCTTCAAAATGTTTTCTTCCCCTGGGGTTAGTTGAAATAGTTTTAGTATTTTCTTTTCCATCCTTCTGAGTGCCATTTTGTTGGCTTTCGTGATTGCAGTGGTTTTCAGTTATTATAGAGCAGTTGTGGCTATTATGGAGTTGAATATTATCTTCTTTATTCCGTTTGGTAGTTTGTGTTGTTAGAGGAGAAGAAGAATCATGTGTGTGGCTTGGTGTACTTTGGTTATTCTCTGGTTTACTGTCTCCGGTCTTGCTAATGAGTCTGGGAGATAAAACCCTATGTACTTAAGTTTGCGTGTTTGTTTTAGATCCCGGCTCCCTATTATCAGGGTGTTATCTGCTGCTCCTCTACTTCTTTCTTTGTCTGGGGATCTTACCATCACTTCGCAGTTGCTGATGTTTATTTCTGATCCTGCCTCTGTTAAGTTTGCTATCAGCATGTCCAGTAGCCTCCCCGCGTCTTCCTCCTCTTCCGCTATAATTAGAAGGTCATCCGCATAGACAAGAATTTTAGGCAGGGTAAGATTTTCTTCGATTGGTGATGGTGTCGTCAGTTGTGAGGCTGTTTGTCCTAGGACCCTGTGCAAAGTCATCGTGGATAGTCTGGGTGAGAGTGGACATCATTGTTTCACCCCTTTCGTTTTCTGATATACTTCTGTTCTCTGCCCAAACCATTGCAACATCGTATTTTCCTGTAGACATGCTATTATTACCCGGTTGATGAGCCACTAGTAGACTCCATTCAAAAATAAACAACTGAATATTGGTCTATTAAACGTCCAATCAAAAATCAGCTTGTAGAACACTCTTTGAAACACACTCACACCAAAAATGCTGTAAAATATTCTAATAATAAAACCATTAGAGAAAAACGCACGTAGCTGAGCTTAGCCTGTATCATATACCTTCATTCTAATGTAAATATTTCTGTGCTTCCGAGATGAATGTGTATTAGCGTTATGTAAACTGGCGGTAGCCTTAATTTTAAACATTAAAATACAACCCCACGCTAAACGCTTCGTTGATTTTAGATAAATAATTACTTACCAAATAAATTAATAACGAGTGATGTATTGAAAAGGTTACGAATGAAAGGCGGAAAGGAAGTAACGGTATTTTCATTAGATTCCCGGTTAGTAAAATTTCTTCACTCTCAATAAATTTTCCCGGTGGAAATTCGGTACAGTATATAAAACAGGGATATATGTTTGACTTCTGGCAGTTCAACAGCCTTTAATGTATTTCTCAGTGTGGCAGGTTAATGTATTTGGATTCAGGGCGTTTACGAATTTTTATTTATTTCCCGTAACCGACAATGAATAGGCAGAGCGCATTTTTTGAAGAACACACGGCGGTGCAGCTTCGCATGAATTTTACAGGGGCACGCGAGCGGAATTGGAGAGCAGCAGGATAGGATAGGATAGGATAGCAAGGAAGGTCTCCGGAACAGCGGCACTCAACGTTGAAACAAACATAAAGCATGATGTAACCAAAGAAACAGGACACCAGAGACATAAAATAAGAAATATTGTATTCTTATAGTGAAAACCACTTTATAAGCCCCAGGAACCGTCTCTAGTTTCACTAGATGTACGAAAACATAACAGAAAATGGCAACTACTGAAAACTGTGTTTTGACAGGTTCACCCTGAACAAAAATATTGACCATTTCAGACAGACTCCATTTATTTTTGCGTCATACCTGAAGCATAAAAATAAACACACAGAAATCAGAATTCACTACAGCGAATGCTTTTGTAATGCTACTGCGGACTTTGAAAATAAGTACCCAGTTTATAGCAACCAAGTTAATCTGCTACTTTGATAATCATCTAATTACCGAACTCCTTTAATGATTGCTACAACAACCCTTAAAACAGTTAAAACGCATCCGAATGGCATTAAAATCCTACTTCAGCGGCAAGCCTGAAGCGCAGGAAATTAGAAAATTCTGAATGCTGAAGCGATCCAGCCGTACTAAAACAATAAAAACAGTTCAATTACCTTTCTGCCATTTCAAGACGATATTTGATATCGATATTGGAAATAAAATATAGATGTAAATAGAACAGTTAATTTTGAACATTTTTTAATTTGTTAGGAAGCTACAAAAAATATTTTTGCGACTGGTTTATTACTAAAGCGCGGATAATATGCACGACAAAATTGAAATATATGCGCATATATATGCAGAGATTGTTTGGAAAAATACATATGCGGCAAAATATGCAAAAATAACAAGAATAATTAATAAAAGTTGTAAACTCAAGTATAATAATTTTTATTGAACAAAATCAACAAATACATACACTAATGAAATTTCTCGTATTATAATATATAAAAACTAAGCCTAGAACTATTAGTCTAAGAACTATTTCTAAAATAATTTATGATTAGAAGTTGTTCGAAATTTTCTAACCAGAAATTATGCCTTCTATCTGAAAACATATGTTTAAATAAATAAATAGAAAAGCTTCTTTCTACGTCGACAGAAGTAATGGGTGCACTTTTTAATTTAACACTGAATTCCAAATTGAAACTGGAGTTATTATCTCTTACCATTTCGCCTCTAAGAACTTGGTTAATTTGTTTTAAATTCACAAACCCCTCATTTTTTTGTATGACACTATTAAATTTTTGATATACGAGATCACGTATTTCACCCTTCACTTTCTTACACAACCTATCAAATTCGTTTATTATTTCAATTGACTCTGAAAGAGACATCCCTTGAGTTTCTAATTTGCGAATGGAGTTTGAAACGAAGCTATAGTTTGATTTAATAAAACAAAGACGCTGAGGCAGTTCTGTGGATTTCACTAATTTTTACGAAGCGGCGCTGCAATCAGTTATTTAAAGAATTACATCTTTAATACCAGCAAAATTATCGGCGTAAAAAATTGCTGCTTCTAACCATGTACTCTATCTTGTAATTATCGGTTCGGGAGGCAATGGAACATCTGGAAGTCGCTCTTATACAACTGTACCCTCAAGGGGGCTTTTAAAAGTATTCTTTTTACGTTACTAATTAAATCGTTAGCAAGGGGAAATTGATTCCTAGTACTTTCGGTTACACGATTTAAACCTAAAGCTAAGAAGTTACATAAATGATGTAAAAAATTTTTTAATTTTGCGCTGTTCTTGTCGTGTAAGGGGCAGCTTCGGACAACATGAGTAAAATTTTTTTAGAAGGTACACTTTCGGGTAAAAAAAATTTGAGAAACCTTCCTGCACAAGTCGGGTAATTTTTAAATTATTTGTTTTTTGAAGTTTTTTGGAAGCTATTAAATATGATTTGCTTAAAATGTCTTCGTGAAGAATTCCTATTAATAAATGGGCAATGTAATGGCCACGTTTGTCCGTACTTTCATCTACGATTATGTAAGCAAAATTACTACCAACTAATTGTCTACTTTCAGACATTGTTTCATTGTAACAAGAATTTACATAATTGTTTGGTAAGGTACTTTCGTCGGGTATATTTTGTTAATAAAATCTTTATGAACGATTTTCAATTAACATTATTTAATTTCGATAACGGTATATTAGACGAAATTAATGCCTTACGTAACTTCTTATTAAATTCTTCTTGCTCCGATTTTTGGAACTCGTCCCTGAACATTGAGTCATGGTTTGCTGAGAACAATTGCTTCGCTTCCATTTTTCACATTTTGCAATATGTGAAGGAGATTTAGTGTGCTGATCTGTCAAGGATTTTCTCTCAGAAGACACCTACAACGAAAAATATTTAAATATAAGAACTTTTGATACTCCTTAAAAACAAACAAACAAACACTACCTTCCCGCCATGACTTTGTTTTAGTTACGTACATAATAATTTAAAAAATAATTTTAGTTTATATAAGAAAAATTATTTAACTTACCAGTTCACTCGACAAAATATTTTGTCGCCACCCATTACTAGTTCTGGATATGGGTTAATCCGTGAAGCAATCTTGTTCGATTTACTGATTGTAGGTATATATTATGTTAAATATTCGTAAGAGATCAACACTATCAGAGTGTGGGACACCTTGTAATGACGAGAGAAGATTCTATTATAGGGTTACTCAATCAGAGAAAATACTTTGCAAACTACAAACAAAGTGTAGGTATGTATCCCACTCAATATCCACCCTCCAGTGATAAACAAGAAACAAGTAATAAAATTGATTAGGTCGGTACTTCAAACTTCAAACTGTTGGGAATTCCAGGCACAGGTGATCTGTGTGCACTACTCGGAATTTCATAATCTTGTTTTGACCACTTGACCAAAATTTACAAACGAGTAATGCAAAAGTCCAAAATATGCAAGTTTATGCAACTTTTGCAAAAATATGCAGCGAATGCCCAAATATGCAATCACTAATTAGCGTTAATTATCTGTTAGCAGTGTAATTCGTCCACATAATTGACTATAGTCAAAGATATGCAAAAACTAAAATATATGCGTTTTGCATATAATCCGCTCTTTATTTATTACATAAAATCGTTTCAATTCGCTTTATTTAAATTGACTACAATTTTATAAATTTTTGTTATTTTTATATTTCCAGTGCATGAACTTGATATTATGAAATAATATACTTTCGGGCACAAAAACTGCAGAAACATATAGAAATGTTTTGTGGCGACGAAAATGTTCAATTTAGATTTTTTAAGACAATAATGAATAACATATTTTAAAAATACCGATGGTAAGTGTATGTGTGGAATATTAGGCCGACTATAACGAAATTTGTAATAGTCAAGTACAATGGTGACTACGTACTTGTAGTATTATGTACATATTTTCAAAAGGCAGAAAAGATTTTCTAGGACGTCTTGCGTCAAATCGCATTCCTTTTCTCCAAACACCCTAACTTTAGAAATAAGATACCCTCTTAACGTCCGTTTATTCGAAAACCGATAATCCAATCTCCATAAATTTTCGATCATATGAGAGCCCTTATAGAGTAGGATTTTTTAAAATCATGGCTACCCGTCTGTAAGCCCTTCTAATATTTAAAAAAATATTGTTATATAATATAACATAACTGCAATAACTGCAAACACAAAATTTTGTGCATATTTTAAAATATATAGCGCTTTATGATTAGACTCAAGTATCCTATAAATTCTCAGGGTGGGATTCCCTACATCGTTGAGACAAATGTAACTGTTAATGACTGCATAATGCATATAAACCAAAACGCGTGAAACACCCTTGGTTAGAATTCTTGAATGAAAGTTTTAAAAAATTACATTCACAGGTACGTCGTCCAATAGTGGGGATAAAGTGTTGTTAAAGAAATCTAGATTCAGTTCACCATTCAAACGATCTTCAATCGACAGCAGTATGAGCATCTTCGTCTGCCCAAACAGAATTATTATGCAAATTAATAATACCTTCATAAAAGTAGCTTCGTTGGTAAATAAAATATTTATACCAAAGTTTAGATTTTTTGCTACTTTCCTCAGTATAAATCTATAAAATACCATTCTCGAACTATAATCAGAAGCAGTAAGAGCTTGTACCCGCTAGGCATGGTACGGATGCAATTGTCAACACTAAACAAATAGCAATAACTTCAATTTTGATATTTATGACGAATGGAAAGCCTATATAGCAATTTATTGATTAAAACATTAAATCGCCTCTATCTCTGCTACAGTTGGTTTGCGGAGGATATGTAGTTTTTAAACGACCTGTATACATATTTGGCCAGCGCAAAGCTTCAGCCACCTATTGTTACCCTACGGGGTTACCCCTAGGAACTTGTTTAAGGTTGAGCTGATCTAGAGACCGAAAATCCCTTTGAAAGATCCACCTAGTTATTATGGCGAATTCAAATAATCGAACGCGGGACATTTTGCGTCCTAACCCACAGCTGTAACCATTGAGCTACGTGATCTCTCGAGACACACATACACACCCACGCACGCATGCGCGCACACACAGGTATATATACATATAATATATATATATATATATATATATATATATATATATATATAGGGTGTTTATTAAACATACGGCAACAATTCAAGGAGTTATTCCCTGTACTATTCTAAGAATATTTTGTCCTTTGATGATTTTTGAAAAGCCGCTTTGTTTTGAAGATACAGGGCGAGAAAAATTTTCAACAAAACCAATTTTGACATTTTTCAAACTATTAATGTAACCGAAATAAAAGTATGGCGTACTACACTGGGCTTTTAAAAATGTGTTTTTATCTTTTAGCAACATTCTGATTACTAAGAACGGCTGTTTTATCCACTAACAGCTGGCAAGTGCAGACATTGAAAAGAAAATCAGTTTAAATGGATTTCATTTGAATACGCCTGGTGATTAATCATTTTGTATGTATCGAATTTGTTGAGACTGATTGACGTGTATTTTCTGTCTTTAATACTTAAACTTTTGTTAGTGAAGTCCTCTATCATGAATCGCTATACGAACGCCGAGATGACTGACATGCATTTCATTTATGGACGTGCTGATGGCAATTCATTACAGCCTAAGCGGTTGTACATTGAACGATTTCCTGACCGTAATGTTCCTGATAGAAAAACCTTCCAAAGTATTCATCAACGTTTTTATGAAACAGGCACATTGAAACGAAGTGAAGGACCAGGAAGGCCAATGACAGTAAGAACGGTAGAAGTAGAAGATAATGTGCTGGACATGATAGAGGAAGATCCAGGTACTTCTACTCGAAAAATTGCAAATACTTTGAATATAAGTAATGGGTCTGTTTGGAAAATTCTTAGGGACTATTTGTTGTGTCCATACCACATACAACGCGTTCAGGCACTTCTTCCTGTTGATTTTCCTCCACGTATTGCATTCTGTCGAAGGCTTTTGGGTTCAAATCCCTCAAAGGCTGATTCTTTTTACCGATGAAGCGAATTTCTCAAGAAATGCAATAAGGAATTTTCACAATAACCGCGTCTGGGCTAAAAAAAATCCACATGAGGTACTTGAAGATCGTTTTCTACATCAGTTTTCGTTGAACGTTTGGGTTGGAATTGTGGGTGACTGGCTAATTGGACTGGTATTTCTACCAGGAAGACTTACCGGCGAGGTGTATCGCATCGTATTGGAACAGACTCTACCTGAGTTTCTGAACGATGCACCATTGGCAACAAGAAATGCAATGTGGTTTATGCATGATGGTGTACCAGCGGATTTTAGTGTGGTTGCTCGTGAGTTTATAACAGTAACATACGGAGATCGCTGGATTGGTCGAGGTGGACCTCACTTATGGCCTGCTCGATCCCCAGACTTGAACCTCCTGGATTATTTCCTATGGGACCATCTAAAGTCATTAGTTTATTCTACTCCAGTGGAAAATGTGGAAGATTTAAGAAATGGGATAATTGCTGGGTTTAACTCAATAAGAAACGACCCTGGTGTTTTTGAAAGAGTTCGGCAGTCAATGAGGAGAAGATTGGATTCTTGCATCGTAGCTGGAGGTAGTCATTTTCAACAGTTCTTGTAGATTAAGAAACTTTTGGTAATAAAATGTTATTATTGTCGAAAATTGTTTTCGCCCTGTATCTTCGAAACGAAGCGGCTTTTCAAAAAGCACAAAGGACAAAATATTCTTAGAATAGTACAGGGAATAACCCCTTGATTTTTTGTCGTTTGTTTAATAAACACCCTGTATATATATATATATATATATATATATATATATACAGGGAATTATTCTTTTACATATGCAATTGTCTATATATACTTTTAAAAAGAACGCATCAATTACGCCTATTATGTAGGCAACCAACTATACAGAAAACTAAAAAAACAGAAGCATACAGAAACGTCACTGTAGTTGTAAATTATTTTAGTATTAAGGTTATGCGGTGTGTATATACATAGGTAAATCAAAACGACTGGACGAACAACGACGATTATTATTGTAAAACATTTAATATCAATAACAGAAAACGGAAATGAAAATAAAAACAACAGTTACAACAAGTATTCGAAATGCCCACCTTGCGCTTCTAAACAATAACCTAAACGGCGTTGAAAAGCACGCACAGCATTCGAAAGAAAGTCGGGATTCTAGCTATTGCATTCGGTACGTATGGGATCGATGTTCCTTACTTTTTATTCACCCTGTATATGTCAATTAGTGTTGTTGCTTAATTTTGCAACGCTGTTTAAATTCCCACATATATTATCATTGTCGTTCAATCAGCTGTATAATCTTGTATTCATTACAATTAGGACATTAGGAATATCACATACATACTAGTTTAGGGATTCTTCAGTCTGTTACCTAACATTCATAATAAATCTTGTATTTTTGGGTGTGTAAATTTTTCGCAAAACCTTATTTTTATGTTCACGTACGTTACAGTCGCATATTTCCTGCATGAAAATCTATTGTGAAAATTTTCAATTGACACTTGTTAGCGGAAATTTTGCGGGACTGCTGAAACTTGTTTTTAAAAAATTTCAAGATTTCTCACAAATTACTAGACCGAAAGCAATGAAATTTCAGATATACCGGAAAGGGAAATCCGACACGTAGCGACACATGTGCAACGTATTAAATTTTCAAAATAATACGAGTTAGCTGAACTAATCTACTAGTTTCTGAATATTCCAAAAGCAGGACAAATTTAAGATACTGGCATGCATTATTATTATTTTCGGAATTAGAACTCTGCAATGTGAATACAAGATAAGCCGGTAAAAATTAAAATAAGAAGATTTGTGATTTTTAAAGTGGCACAAATTGTCCGCTTATTTTGATGTCATCTATGGTTACTCCGAAGTAAGTTGGCGTAGAATTTTATACTGTAATGGAAAACGTGACATTACAGAAATACAAGAAAATCAATCTTGAAAGAAAGTTTTAATATCACAAGTAGCTAACTTTAAAAATATCCAGATTTATAATTTTTAAAACTTGTTTATCTTTTTAAATTGAAAACCTTTGATGTGCAATAAAGCCAAAAATCTGTTGTTTTTGGTCATTAATTATTCATATTATATATCTAATAGGCGAAAATGTTTAACACATTGTTATGGAATTATTTCCTAATTTCTGCTGTTTCTTTCGGGAAAAAATTAATTACCAATTCGCTAAGTATATTTACCTTAAAAACAAAATATTGAGGCTTATACGTTGCACAGTGCGAGCAGCAGCATGCGGTCGGGCGTTATCATGCAAAACCACGACTCCAGAGGTCAGTAATCCTCGCGCTTTATTCTGAATCCTCCTCAAATTTTTTAAAGTCTCATTATAAAGGTCTGCATTCATTGTCATACCACGTTCCGGAAAACCAACTAACAACACGTTTCTCGTGTCCCAAAAAATAGTAACCGTAATCTTTCGGTTCTCGAACGTTTGCTTGAGCTTTTTGGATTTGGGGAACTCGCATGCTTCCACTGTACTGGTTGTTGCTTGGTTTCAACATTACGGTGTACGAAATCCAAGTCGTGTTGCCAATCATAATGTGATTCAGGTACCCATGGCCATCAGCTTAGTAATGTGGCAACAAGATCAGTACAGCAGCTATTACTTGGTTTTTGTGAACGTCGGTCAACATCTTTAGCACCCACTTCCCACGAAGTTTGTGGTACTGTAGCCTGTTTGTGACAGTACCGTACAATACCATGCGTGTATTGTTTAATTTCATAGAGTAAAATTGTTGCACAACCAATTATAACAGGAAGTTCAACAAAAATATCTTTAAATTTACAGAACAACTTCATTTTTATATATATGGAATCAAAAATTATTTTCTATGCAATATCATGAACTACGAGTTTCGATTTCGTTATATTTTTTCGACAACTGGTTTTGGTGGTTTTGAAAATTCTTTAAAATGAAGTTGGAATGGAGTTTTAAACAGTGGAAATTCCAAACGCTCCTCTTGAGCTCTTATGTAGAGAATTATGTAGTATTATCAAAAAAAAAAAAAAAGGCGGGTACAATCGAATTATCCTAAAAATGCTGATGTACGCGCTTTCGACATCGGCAGAACATTTTCGTAGTAAGCTAGTGGTAAGAGCCTTAATTTGCGGTAAAAGATTTGGTGCTAAATTGCAATGCTTTTAATTCTAAAATTTCTGTTTTACTTTTAATGTAACGCTATAATAAGGTTGTTTATGTTTGTTATTACCATATGATTTTATATAACTGCAGTTTTAAACAAATCGCGCATGCAACAGAATAATATTAATATGAAATATTTCAGTACTGCTACTAATAAATATACACTTCGCTTCATATGAATTGAATTGAAAATAAAGCTACGGGTTTGAAACTTTGCTAAAATAATGTTTCATTATGGCGTATGAAATGATCAGGTTTTCATGATAAAGATTAACAATCATAAGTAAACAATAACAACAACGAATCCAAAATTAATAATGTGTAACATCGCCATGAACAGCAATGCAACCATTTACTGGTCGTGGCATGCTTTCTATCAAGTGGTCTATGTTCTGCTGGGGTATCTCGTTCAATATAACCTCAAGTTGGTGTCTCAGCTCGTCTAAGTTGTTAGGAGCTCTTGGTAACAATCTTAGTCGCTGGCCCATCATGTCCCAAAGATGTTCGATAGACGATAAGTCCGGTGATCGTGCAGGCCAAGGCAATATTTGCAATTGTGCTTGTTGGAGGTACGTTCTGGTAATGCTCGTAGAGTGTGAACGTGCGTTATCCTGTTGGAAAATACCGTTTGGCAACGTCTGCATGAATGGTACTAACACCGGTTCCAGGACATTGTGAATATAGCGATGAGCATTTAAAGTGCCTGGGAGGAACACAAGAGGTGATCTTGTACCGAAACAAATTGCACCCCAAACCATAACTCCAGGTGTTAAAGCTGTATGGCGTCTTTCAACAATCTCTACATTTCGTCTTTCTCCTCGATATCGACTTCCTACGGCCGTCATTTGTCCACAAACAAAATCTTGATGCGTCGCTGAAGACAATGTCGTTCCATTGCTCATTCCAATGCTGCCGCTCTTGACACCAAGCAAGCCTAATAGCTTTGTGATGTGCAGTTAAAGGGAGCCGTTGGAATGGACAGTAGGGTCGCAGTCCAAAAGATGAGATTCTTCTGTAAATTGTTGCCATTGGCACGCGGCGGTGAAGAACTCGCATTCAGTCTACACATCTTGTTATTTGAAAGCGATCACGTGTAGCCATTCTTCGAAGAAGTCGATCTTCATGAACATTGCTTCCACGTGGAGGTCTACCAGCTGGACGATGTCGCTGAATGCCTTCTTCTGACCAAGCAGACCATATTCGTGCAACTGTAGTGTGGTCCCGATTTACGCTTCTACCAATTTCCTGAAAAGAAAGTCCAGCTTCTTTCATGCCGATAATTCAACCTCTATCAAAATCGGAAATGTGGTTAAAATTTCTACGTTGTCTTACTGGAGACATTTTAAAACATTAATTCTGTCATAAAATGTAACAAAATCTCTAAACAACTAATTAATGTTTACTAGATATTGTTTTGTTTCTAAGCAACAAGTTGATGAGAGCCAGTGGACGAACACCACAACCACTTGATTTTTTTAATGGAAATAGTGATCATTTCATACTCAATAATAAAACATTATTTTAGCAAATTTTCAAACACGTAGCTTTATTTGTAATGGTTGGTGCATTTCATATGAAACTGAGTATATTATTGAGTATTAATTATTTATAGAATGAAGTGATAAAAAAACTTGTCTACGATTCATGACACATTGGAAGGCTTGAAAATGTACTGAAATTACATTTGGAACAAAATGCTACTTTATTTTGAGACATATATTAAAGCGAGAATGATTTAAGGAGACTCGTCATATTTTTCTTTAAAGGGTGCGTGAAATATGCGATTTGAACAAACATTTAAGCGCAGAAGGAATACAATTCAATCTAAGACAGGATATTCGCTAAAAATGGCGGGTTAAATCACTTTACGAATTTAATCTACAAAGTGACTAAACCAATTCTGTCTATAAACAGCGAGATAAATCAAAGTTTCACTATCACAGCTTCTTTTGATTCGAAACTTTTTCGATTTGCTTTGTGCGAATGATGTTTTCAGTTTCACAGCAATAGTTTTCGAGCAATTTCCTACACATATTTCGTTAACGCAAAGCAAACTCATAAAGTGTAGATGTCCGAAGCGATTGTACTTCTTGCTTCAACACTTTTATTGGATACTGTTTATGTTGGTTGGCAGTTATTAATGTCTCACAATGCTTCCGAAATGTGAGCTTTTCAAGCCAGTTCCCCCAAAGAAAGATTCCCCAGCTTTGTCTCCGATGTCACGGGCCATCGGTTCTGCTGTTTACATTAGACTTGGAGTTCATACAGATTCAAAATGAATGCCACTGTTGCATTGTCTCAGACTTCCGTTTGTCATTTTCATAATTATACCAACTTTAAGTAGCTGCTATTATGATTTTAAGAGCCTTTCACTATCTTTAAGACGCACATTCTTTTGTCTCCGAATATTTCCCTCGAGGCTGATTAACGGTTTCAACGTCGTTTAATTGTACAAGAAACTAACGGCGCACATTGCTATTTTATAACGGAATCTTCCAAAAATTGTGCTCCTTCAGAGTGAAATTTCAAATAAAAGGAACCCCAATCATCTCTGCACAATAGATTACAGAACGAAGAAGCAACCACGTAAGACCCACATCAAAACAGCTTCCTTTTGCTTAAACGTTATTGGAAATACTTTTCTTAGAAAACTCGAACCACCTCTGTTTCTGAACGTACAATGAAAACCCTGAAGACGCTTTAACTACGAAGTTCTGTACCTTACTGTCTATAATTTATTTTAGTTTGCTTACTTCTATTTAGAAATATGTGCGTTTCAACGCCCTCAAACCCTTATATATATACATATATAGTGTAAGCATTAACAGCCTTTGTTTCTAAATATGTAGGTTACTACAAGTTTGCATAACGCAAAAACTTGTACTAGCACGCAGCACACGGTAGAGTGAAAAAATAAAGTTTCAAAACCTTCAATAGGAGGGAAAAATCATTCCTATAAAAATATATGGCGAAAATATTTCTCTAACTACATAAGATTTAATGTTTATATACCGTGTAGACAAAAATTATTAATTCCAATCTCATATACATCTATGAATGTGTTAAAGATTAAAACAATTTCTCGGATTCGGAGTGAGAGTAAGAAATGCTTATTAAATGTATGATCAGGGATGCAAGTAAACCGGCATTCTCCGGTACGCCGTTCTAGTAAAAAATCGGAACTCAGTTCCCACTTAAAATTATCAGGCAACAAAGAAAAATATAAATTTATTTACCGTCAAAAACTCTACAACATAAAGAAAAGACCAAAATGAACACAAAAGGATTTCTCACTGAAATTTGTGCTCCTTATACGGACGATGGACAGCGGAAGGCGGACGGTAGAAGCACGGTCAACACTCATCCGTTGTACACGACACCAACGTGTACACGCTTGTTGTGTTTTGTTTTCTTTTAAAGCGCTTAACCAATTGCATTCCGACAAAACTTCTGTTTTATTTTCACTTTTGTGTAGGATAATCATGGAATATGGAATAATAAAATAATGTCTAATGCAAGCTTTATATACCAATTGACGTTTAGGCACCGTTCTTCTAGCGCCATCTAGCGCAAGCGCCAGTACCTAACCGGCAGTATTATGTTAGGTTAAGTTGCATGGTAAATGTAAATAAATCAAGTTTTGAAGAAATGAGTTCTATTATTTCAATTTAGACGATAATAGTAACAACTAAATTACTATACTATTAAACAAATCATAACAAGTAGGTAATCATTAACATTGTAAATTATAATTTTTTTTACAGGTACAGAAAAATAAACATAAAAACTAAATAAGCTGTTCAAAATGACCACCATTTTCCTGCAGGACACACATTCACTCGTCTTTTCATACTAATAAAAGCACTTATAAGAATTTGAGGAGTTATATTGGCACACTGTTTCGTAATTCTGTTTTGCAGTTCCTCGATATTGTTAATAGGGGTCTTGCATACATTATTTTTCATATAAGGGAATATAAAGAAATCTAAAATAGTCAAGCCTGGTGATCTAAGTGGAAATTCTGGATTTGAACGTAAACTAATTATTCGATCGTCAAAAAATTCACGAAGGTAATTGAGGGTCTCTTGAGCGGTGTGAGCCGTCGCGTCAGCCTGTTGGAAATAGCCTTGCTGGAGCTCATCCTCATGAAGCTGATTATTAAATTCACGTACAATATTCCGGTATCTCTGGGCAGTAACAGTTTCGTGGAAAAATATGGGTCCGATAATACGTCTTCGAGACACAGCAATCCAAACACCAACTTGCAACGGGTGAAGGGGACATTCGCGAAAAGTATGCGGATTTGCAGCAATCCACAACCTCATATTTTGTGAGTTTATATAACCCGAAAGGGTAAACCAGGCCTCGTCAGAAGTCAAGCGTTAAATTTAGCAATTCGTCGTTGTTCATTAAATTTTGTTGGAACCACTGACAATACAAAATTCTCCTATTGTGATCTGCTGGCAGCAACTCATGTAAAGCAAGTATTTTGTATGGGAACAGCATTAAATCTTTTTTGACAATACCTAGTATGGCAAGTTCCTAATGATAAACCAGTCTCTTGCGAAAGTGGTGATGTAGTGATGTAATAGGTTGCTCGTTCAAACGTTAACGAACATCATCAACTGTATTTTGAGTATGACTCTTGGCCTATGAGTAATGCTCCCTGTATCTCGGAATACATCAACACATCTTTTAAGTGCGCTGTAAAAATCTCCTTCAGGACAGTAATATCTGGAAACTGTTGCCGAAATTCCTCTAAACATGGTACCGCACTGTAAATCCATTCGCCGTTCTCTCAAACACCATTTCGAAAATATGATTCAATCATAAATGTTTTGTGCTCTATTGTAAAAACTATTATAATTGTAACTTAATTGAATTTTCAATATAAACTTATGAAACAACAACAGTGATGACAGTTAATGAATTTTAAAGCTTGCATTAGACATTATTTTATTATTCCATGGCCAATCCTTATGAACACTATACAGGGTGTATCAGAAATAGGTACAAATTTTAAATCGGATGGTAGATTACAATACATACAAACTAGAAAAAACATTTATTTGGCAATGGGGCCCATAAGATATGAGAAAATAATAATTGAAAATTTGACCGAAAATTGTTTGAGTGCCGCAGGATAATAACAAAAAGAAGATTTTATGCAAAGGAGAGTAGATAGAAGTGCAAAAAAATTTCTTATCACCTGCCACAAACCAATACTATTAGGTAGGGCAGTAATTTCTATTCAGTCTGTTGTTGTTATCACAAGCCAGACAAGTTTTTACGTGTTTGACACTTTGGCTTTACTTTACAATTAGGTAATAACCTTCTACAGCTTAAATGCATTTTCTATGTATCATCAGCAGTTCTCAAACAAACTTTTGTTTTATTTTTTAATTCAAAAAAATAAACTTAATGTTTTTTGAAAAATGAATAGTACCATTGAATTCTACTTGAGCCAATCTATTACTGGTTTAAATATTTGTACCTATTTCTGATACACCCTGTATACGAAATAGTATAATCGAAATGTGTATATCATTACACTTGTCACGCTTGTTCTAGTCCGAAGATCGATTTATAACGAACTAAAAATGTGTAGATGGAAGCAATTTTGAGCATTTACAGAATTAAATAAGATTTTGCTGTTTATTTTTTTATGTTTTTCACTTGTTTAGTTTATACTACAGTACGGTGCCTTTCTTGTTAAATACTGCTATCTAAGAAAATTTATATTTATAAAACTGTTAATTAGTACAGCAGAGATCAATTTTTGTATTACAAAAAGTCGGGTTGCGTCAACCACCATTAAGGAGGACAACCTAGCTGGCCTACCATGTATATGTGTATATACGACCAAGTATTTTATAGAAAAGGATTTTTACGTCCAGTAAAATCCCTTAATGGAAAAGATTAGCGACCACAATATATTAACAGAATTTTCTTAGAAGCTCTTTTGAGCTAATCAAAATTTAGACTAAAAGTTTCGAATTCCACGCCAAAAAGTCATTGGTACGAAAAACTAGCCTAACAAGAAACCCCAATTGGAAAAATTACTTAAAAGAATTCTTAAAAATATTCTTGTTCCAAAGTAAACACTGCCCTCAGATATAATTATTGTAGAAACTGTATCAAAGTCAAAATTGTCAGCCGCAAAATAATTCCAAAAATTTTTTTCTTAAGGAAAAGTCCCAGTTTATTGTACTTATTTAGTAAAATAGTTTTCGAACAAGAAATTGTTCTAAGATACTTCGCAGAATAAAGTTTTCATACTCGGGAGTACACACTACCAAAAGGTTTTCCTTTTTCTTTAATCTTACATAACAGTTTCCTTGGAAGTTTCAAAGAAATATATGCAAATAAATATTTTTTTGAATAAAGGAAAAATATTTAAAGATTGCTCGGATAGAAAATTATCGTTAGTACTGTTAAGTGAAAGAAAGTTGTTCCAAGATGTTCTTCGCGTAAGAAACTTGCTGGAGATAATATTTCTGTACGTCAAGCTTACTCAAACAGAAAACTGTTCGCTGTTTGTTGGGACGAAATTGCTCTAAAATGTTGCTTCCCGAAGGAAGAGTATTCAAAAAGTTTCCGCACTGCAAAACTGACTGAAAATTGTTTTACAGTTAATTAAGAAGAGTTTAAATCTCCATGAAATTTTTTGATTCGGATTTATTTCAGAAACAAAATTCTCTGAAATAATGTTTAATCGTGTAGCTCGCGTCCGTCTCAAGTAAACTTATATTCAGAAAACTTTTCCAGCGGCTTTGTTTCGGAAAAAAACTATCTTTGAACAGTTGTCATTCGTATAACTTCCCTGACACAGGGGTATCGTTGTACAACTTCCCTTTGGAACGACTAAATTATGTTCGCCAGACAAAACTTTTTAATTTTCCTTCGAAAGGAAAGTACTAACATTTGGAATTTCAATTTAGAAACACAAAAATAAATCTGGATACACGGAAACCAGAATCAAGCGCAACTGATTTAAATTAATTAGCGTTTAGAAAAAATAATAAAAAATATTTCTTAATGGATGAAAACGAGGTAAAGTAAAACATATTGGAACAGCATCCTCTCCGTGTACGTCCACCAGCGAGATAAAGTCGTGAATTATTTGCACGATAATGTGAAAGAGTTTCGCGAAGTTTCGGATGATAGTTTAATTTCCAAAAATTTATTGCCTGCAAGTCACGCGATCTCGCACCTTTATATTTTCTCGGACTATTGGAACGCAGACGTGTACTATGTGCAACCTAAAGCTATCAAGCTTACATACATAACTTTAATATGTCTTAGTTTTTTAATATACTTATTTATTCGAACATGTGGTTTAATTTCATAAGAAGGTGATATACAATTAAAAAAATTAATCTATAGATATCTATATTCTTTGAGGCTTTCGCGGTTTCTCAAACTGTCAATATTACAATTTACTTTTGGCTTAGACCGCGTCGTCATTTGGGAACTTCACCCAGCATTATCAGGTAAGGACCGACTTGTAGCTTGTCTGCCTTTACAAGCATTTGTTCTAGAAGTTTGAGCAGTATTTGTTCGTAGGCCCTGCCTGACTAAACAAGGCCGTGTGCTTATATTATTCAAACCTTGTCAATAGAACACACAGTGTGTTCTATTCACTCTGAAGATGCAAGCTACAATGTCTTGCGAAACTTTAGTTTGTATGGGTTCACAAACAGCTAACAGGCATAAGCCGATTAAGTATTATTGTCCTGGCAAACAAAATACATTAAGATCAAATCCTTGTCCGCCCCAAAGTTTGAACAATATAAGCACACGGCCCTGTTTAGGCAGGCAGGGCCTACGAACAAATATTGCTCAAACTTCTAGAGCAAATGTTTGTAAAGGCAGACAAGCTACAGGTCGGGCCGTACCTGATCATGCTGGGTGTAGTTCCCAAATGACAACGCGGTCTAAGCCGAAAGTAAATTTTCTCATAAAAGCATTCGTATAAAAGTTAATTAGTAATTAGGCGAATTCCTGTACTTCTGCTTCACGCTGTGTTTGATGTTTCTTCAATAAAATAATAAACATGCTAGTCCTAGTGCATATTTAGGATAGGTACTTAATAAAAAAATATTTAGATTACCTAATGGAACACCCTGTACAGTATTATATTGTTCTCTTTTTGTAGAACCCTTATATCTTTGTATTTTGTTTGAATCTTCTAATGTTTCATAGAATAGGTAGGGATTTTCATAGAAAATCAGGCATGAGGATGGTTTGCTTATACTTTTCCTGAATGGAGTACAAAAATTGATATTTAATACAGTTTAGAAAAGTAGCATGAAACGCCCTCGGGGGCGATTTTAACTTAGTTTGCTTGAATAAAGTGTTAAAGTGACCATTATACAAATTTTGACTGTTTAGGGAGTGGGACATTTTAAGAGATGAAGACATGAAAATGATATTCAAAGAATTTTCCCGAATAGAGCGTGAATAACAGCATGTGTACAGCTTCTTCCTTTTCAGGAGTGGAAAGTGCTTTCTTCATCTTTGTTTGGATATCCAAGGAGATTCTTTGAGTAACTTCTAGTTAGTTTGCGAATTACGTTTTCAACGAGGGGTATCCTTGAATGCTCATGTACAGTTTTGGTGCTAGCGTTCCAAGCTGCGTCGAACTTACATTTGCAAGCCGCGGTATCAAACAGTCTAGATTTTCCCTCAGTACGAAAAGTTTCGATTTTTGAATCAAATTGTTTGTTCGTCGCACTTCAGGATACCTTCTTAGACCGAGGTACTTCTGGTCATTAAGGATCATTTGTAGCACACAATTGTGAGTCACAGTTGGTATTGAAGCGCTCCTCCATATAACCTCTATTTGTTTGCCTAGTATTTCTGATATTTCATATACGGTAGGTTTGTGAGAGAAATTTCTGTGCTTCAAGTTATATAATCCACAAATAACATATCTTGATTTTTTTTATTTAACTCCAAGAACAATTTACAATGTGTCCAAGGGACATTAAACAAATAAGATAACACTATTAATAACAAAATTAAATACATATCATGTAGGCAGGTCATCCAGTGATTCGTGCCTTTACAACTACGTCTTAACTAAGACTTGATTGCTGCTACTGGAACCGAATGTTGGGTTAATGGCCAAGGGGCAAAAAAGAATAGAAACTATTCGATTTTTAATCAAGCTTTCGAAATAATTTATTTCTTCATCAGGATTCTGGAATTCCAAGAACCAATGTTAACAATTTATAAAAGTTAGGTTAGGTCTTACTTACAAATCAAAGTTCTAAACATTGGAATCACGCCAAAGCGCGTACTCGAGGTCTAACATATTAACCATAAGATAACAAATAATCACAGATGTGTCAAAATAAGTTAAGACAAACAAACAATTTAAAACAATTTGAAACAAATTGAAACAATTTAAAACACGACTTAAGTCGCCAATGTGCAGATCTTATCACAGGAAGTTGGTTCTAATACCAACTATTCACAACTAAATAACATGACAAGAAGGCGGGAAATTCAAAAACCGCCAAAAATTCACAAAATGGAATGAACCCAGACAACCGATTTTAAACAAATTAATCCAAATCAACAGCATTAACTGTATGATTAACATTATGTATATTGTTAAAATTGAGTAAATACGAATAGATACTACTTAAGTTATCAATATCAGTTCTAAAATTTATGCTAAGTGGGTTACAAACAATATGAGTCATTTCAAGGAAAAGTCTGCTTCTGTATTTAGATTCCTGATCAAGAATCTTTACTTGATTAAAGTTAAACAAGTGACCAGCCTCCTTGCTATGTGTGGCCAGAGCACTGGTGTCTTTTTCCAACCTGCAGTCACTTCTGTGTTTTGCAATTCTAGATTTCAGCCATTGAGCTGTTTGACCGATATAAACCTTATCACATCCTCCACAAGGAATCGAATAAATCACGTTAGAATTGCACAACACAGGAGTTTTGTCCTTCAGCCTGGAAAATAAGGACGCGACAGTTTTTATATTGTATTTGGCAATTTGGGTATTCTCAGTTTTTTAAATCTTACACAGCTTAGGGGTAAGCCCTTCAATCCATGGTAATCTGCGGTATTTGATGACTTCATGACTATTGTTAATATCAATATTATTACTAATTATATTATTCACATTAGGTGTAGTAAACAATAATTTATTAATTAAACTGATGGGGTATCCATTATTGCGAAGAATATCCGAGAGGACATGTAAGTTCTTATTATGGAAACGCGGGTGAGCTAATTTTAAAATGCGGTTCTTTAACCCTAGGATAATATTGATCTTTTGATTGATCGGGTGCGACGAGTAGAAATTAATGTATCTACCAGAGCTGGTAGGCTTTCTAAACCAATCCAATAACAAGATATTATTGTCATCTCTGATAATCCTCACATCCAAAAAGGGGAGGCTGTTATTAGTCTCCATTTCTAAAGTAAATTGAATGTGCTGGTTGTAACTATTAAACAAATCTAACACTGCTTGAGTCTGTTCAGAAGGAACAGCTAAAACAATGTCGTCGACATATTTTTTAATAAACGGAGGGATGAAGGAAAGTCTGGGAATGACGTCATCAAACAGCTGATCCAAAACAATAGTGGCCAGAATAGGACTCAGGGGGGAACCCATGGGGGTGCCAAACACCTGCATGTAAAATTTATTATTAAAAGTGAAAGTAATATTGTTGAAAATGAACTTGATAGTCATAAGGAAAAGGTCCTTAGGAAAACTGCAGACACTGCTAATGCAGTCCCATTTGGAATCAATAGTCGAGATGACCAATTCAAGGGGGATATTAGTGAAAAGTGACACAACATCTAGAGAGATCACCACAAATCCTTGAGGGAGTTGAAAATTGTTAATAACACTAGCAAAAGTGAAAGAATCTTTAGTGTTGTAGTCATTAACGTCAGTAAACGCTTGGGCTAAGATATTAGCAACAAACTTCGACAGGTTGTAGGTGGGAGAATTAATTGAGGAAACAATAGGACGTAAGGGGGCATTATCCTTATGAATTTTGGGTAAACCATAGTATTTGGGAGAGACAGAATTGTAAATAGTGAGGTATCTGGCTGTGGGCTCATCAAAGCAACCGTTGTTCAATAACAATTTGATCAAATCATTGTTTTTTCTCTGTGTGGTGCCAGTGGGGTCACCCTTCAATTCTTTGTACGTCATTTGATCATTCAACAGTACGTTGGATTTGCTAACGTAATTATCTTTGCTGATGGCAACAGTCACAGACCCTTTGTCTGCTTTAGTGATAAGGATATCGGGATGGTTCTTAAGGAACGATCTCGTTTTATTGAAAACATCAAACCCAGCGTAACTGCTGTTAGAGTTAGTTAAAAAATTTGTAATTATATTAGTGACTCTAGCTCTGACGATATCTTTAGAGCTACGTGGAAAACCCTCTAGAATGGATTCAACATCACTTAGTAGTTTAGGTATCATTAATTCTTTACGAGACACTGGTAAGCTAAATTTGGGGCCAAGTGATGACAACAGTAAATGGTTTGTTAATCTAACTCAGGGTGTTTTCCCTGAGGATGTCAAAAACCTCTTGTCACTTGGCCCCAAATTTAGCTTACCAGTGTCTCGTAAAGAATTAATGATACCTAAACTACTAAGTGATGTTGAATCCATTCTAGAGGGTTTTCCACGTAGCTCTAAAGATATCGTCAGAGCTAGAGTCACTAATATAATTACAATTTTTTTAACTAACTCTAACAGCAGTTACGCTGGGTTTGATGTTTTCAATAAAACGAGATCGTTCCTTAAGAACCATCCCGATATCCTTATCACTAAAGCAGACAAAGGGTCTGTGACTGTTGCCATCAGCAAAGATAATTACGTTAGCAAATCCAACGTACTGTTGAATGATCAAATGACGTACAAAGAATTGAAGGGTGACCCCACTGGCACCACACAGAGAAAAAACAATGATTTGATCAAATTGTTATTGAACAACGGTTGCTTTGATGAGCCCACAGCCAGATACCTCACTATTTACAATTCTGTCTCTCCCAAATACTATGGTTTACCCAAAATTCATAAGGATAATGCCCCCTTACGTCCTA
>JABXWE010048152.1:0-12822 GCA_014611495.1 Limonius californicus
AAAAAATGCTTGGAACACTACGCCCTAGGTCTCTCCCAATCAAAACAAAAGCAAGCTAGACATTCCGTTAGTTAATTAGATACAGAAAGTACCATTACCGAGCACATAGCTACAATAACAACGTAAGAACACACAACTCTTTCAATAAATTGCTCTTATTGAGTTTATTATTTAATTATGTACAGATAGTACCATTACTAAGCACACAGCTATAAATCCCGACTAGAGTTTAAACTACTCCAAGTAGGGAAAATTCATAGCGAAGGTGACAATAGGTCAAAAATTCAACATTTTACTCGCAATCATTCAACGCAATATATTCTACTGCAAGGTCTTTCGTCTCACATTGCCTAATCAGAAACTCTAACATTTTGCGGAAAGCAGTCATACAATGCGATATAAAGTCCGTCGTCAGCTAAACTGTATAATTCCTTTAGCTGCACCTGCTTAATACTTAAATCGGTAAGGTTATTCTAAATCTAAACTATTCCAAAACATTTTATAAAATTTCGTCGCCAATGTTGTCCAAGTTTCAAATGACACAATTCAATTACACATCGACACACTTTTAGAAACTCACACCAGTTTCACAAACTATAAGGAACTTCATGGTTTCCTTTGACCGTCTTTGTTAAATTATGTTGGTTCTACATGTATACAAACGAGAGTAAAATTATTTTAACGTGTTTCTATAAGTACAGGCAAACACATGCATTACTGTCAGATTAAAAAGTTAACAAGTAATGAAAATGTTGTTGCAGTATGTTTGCATCCTACTTGTCTGTTGTGAAACTAAATCTCACTGTAAACTCCACTCTGAACATTCATTATGTACCATTACTTTGTCTAAAAGGCCACATCGTGCTTTTTTTCTAATATCAATAAAATGTTCCTTTTTTAAAATCACAGTAAAAGGAAGTTTTGTTAACAAAAAATGAATACACTGTTAACTAATAAATAATCCTGTTTTTATCAAAACTCAGATCCATATATTTTTTTATTGTCAATGATTGTCTATTTACATTTTGCTTTATACAGCATTAAACAATTTTTATAATAAAAGAGGAGACAGGAAGAGTGAACATCCCATAATAATAACATTTTTATATTATTAATCAATAATACATGTTGAATATTTATTTATATCTACAATTTACAGATGTAATTCTATTTAAAACGAATCCCCTATGATTACTACGCTAGCGTGAGTTTTGAAATGGTAATAAAAAATACATTAGGCACGTAAAATACAGTACAGTATTAAGAGAGGTGTAATGACAATGGCATATATGTAGTACATATTAAACGAATAAGGATGGCTATATTTAAACGCGGTTGTTCACCTTTTGGAATCATCTTGTAGATATACTTAGGAACCTATGTAGAATGAATGATAATAGCAATAATTGATTTTAAGTTTCCAAAAATTGGACTTTAAATTCCGTATAGTATTTCCAAGCATACATTTCATAACTTAAACCCAGACAGAGATGATTGAAATATCTACAAGGTACAAACGTTGAGATTTTTAGTATAATTCAAGAAAGGTCAGTTATCGCATGTTATGTATGCGTTCATTCATATTAAAATAATCGTTTTACCAAAGGTGAATTTATAGCCAAGCTACTGAAAATACAGAATAGGATTTTGAAACAAAGTGTACCCAATAGATTCAACACATTAAAAAAAGTTACAATTTAAAATGTTAACAAAATTCCGAAGCTACAGAAAAAAATTGTTTCGATATACAGGGTGGTGAATTGTTCGATGCTCACCAATGGCATCTCGGAACCGGCAAGAGATACGAGGTTGGTTGAACTAGAGAAAAGTTGCGCTTTTTTATAGCAATTGAGAATCTGAAAACGATTCGTGGATATTTTGATTTGTACTTCATTAATTATTATCTTCCCTACCACTGACGATATTTCAATCAAACCTAGTAACTGTTATGTTTATGGGCACTGTGAATTGAATGACATTGATAGAAATTCTCTAGGCCTTCTAGACTTCAAGATGCGGTAGTCAACTTTTTTTATTTCTTATGGCCGCCATATTGAATTATCATACCATTAGATAGGCCATGGACTAGAGATTAGCGCGTTGAACTTCTACGCCAAAGGTCCTGGGTTCAATTTTCAATACCGATACATCGGATTTTTAACGGCCGTTCTCCCTCGCAAGGCAATAGCAAACCAGCGAGGTTTTCTGCCTAGTAAATCTTCTCTGGAGTAGAAGTATTTACACTTCCCGTGGTTCGGAGCCCACTTTAAGCTGTAGGTCCTCTATGCTTGCGGCACTCTAAACGCGCAACATAGGAGAAAACATCGCTACGTCTCGTAAAAGACAGAGCACTCAGAAGATAGAAAAAAAAATTATCTTTTCAAATTGGTAACCAACGTAACCGTTTTCTTTCAAACAACTTGTGGAAATTTGAAACATTTTTTAAATAATTTATAAAATCGCGTAGACTTTGAAAAACAATTGAAACAATAATTAAAGTGACAGATTGTATGGCTAATTATTATTTAAATTCCTTAAATACTGAAAAACTTTTTTTGGCCTAACGATAACAAGATGACAAATTTGAAAACACTAGGATTATTGTTCAAAGTGCGCACCGTTATTTATGATATAGAGGTTAGTCCTCAAATTAATTTTGTCCACTGCTTTTTGGACAGTCTGCCTCGGACTGGAGGAATGCAGGCATTTTCGATTTTGATGCGATTATATCCGATATTTTCCGTTGGGAATCCATACGTAGCGTCGTTTACATTGCCCCACAGAAAATTATCCATAGGCGTTAAGCATGGGGATCTTGGAGGGCAACGAGCAGAACCAAACGTGACAAGTCATGCATTTTGATAACGGGCACCTAAATAATCTCGAACAGTGCGGCCGTTGTGAGGACCTGCTCCGTCTTGCTGGTACCACTTATGCTTTTGAAGGATTACTCATGGCAATTCATCTAGCACATGTTCGAAATTTGTTTGCAAAAAATGCAAATATCCAGGCTCATCTAAATGTCGGTCGATAAAAAATGGAACCAGAACCGTATTGTCTAAAAGGCCAGCCCACGCGTTCAAAGAATATCGAACTTGCGGGGATTCTCTGTTGCATAGTGATGAAGATTTTTCCTGTTAAACATTCCCCAATTTGTAAATGAAGACTAATTAGTCCACAGTATTGTTCTAGAAAAATGTGGATCTTGCTGCAGTTTTTCATGAAACCAATAATAAATAAATAAAAATAATAAAGTCCAATCTTTTACTACCATCACCAGAATGAAAAGTTTGTACAGGTGTGAATTTATAATCATGTTACTTATATTTTTTGACGATTTTTGTCACATATGAATCATCAATATCACACTCTGAAGAAATTCTGTCTTCTGGATACAAATTTGCATAATTTTCAGATGATGAAACAGAATTTCTATTGCTACGAATACAGACATCGTACGTATCCTGCTTTTCTACATCGGTGAACATCTTGACAATTTAAAAACACAATAAAGAAACGTTACGTACACCACTTAAACGCAATCTGTCTATTTTGTTATTAAAACAAATCATTTGTTACCTGTCAGTTTCAAATGTTTTATAAACAAACACTTTGAAAATTTAGATAATTATCTGCTGTTTTTAATTTGTTATCTCGTTATCGTTAGACCAATAAAATATTTGCAGAATCTAGAGAGTATAAATAACAATTAAGAATACAATCTCCCACCTTAATTATTGTTTCAATTGCTTTTCAAAGCTAAATCGATTTTACGAATTATTGAAATAAAATTTTCAAATTTCAACCAGTTTTTTAGAAAAAAAGGTTACGTTGATTAGCAATTTGAAAAGCTAATTGTTGTGTGTATTTAATCAATTGTGAAAAGCAAGTTGACATCTTCAGTAAGAACTTGAACTAACTAAAGTAACTTGGCTGAGGAATGCCTTTGGAGATAAGTTCTTTACTAATTCAATTCGTTTTTCTAAATATTATAGTGGTAACGGGTTTTCCAAAGTTTTATATTATATTTGTTAGTGTTGGTAAATGATTTGTTTATAGGAGCACGCAAAAGCTTATTATTATTAACATGTTTACATCGAGTATAGCTGTTCTATTTTACGTTAAAATGGTATCAGAAAAATATTTGTGTTATAAAATAAGTTATTATTATTAACTACAATTTAACGTACATTTACATAACATAATAATTAAATTGCGTATGGAAAATGATTTCGGGGAGACCCGAAGGCAGTTCTGCACCCTGCTGGCACTTTATCTCTGTTTGAGGTAGTTAGTGACGTGGCACACTAGCCCAGGGGGACCGACGGTTTTAGCTGCTCTCCAAGGCACCACAAGTTGCAGCGTTGGAGCGAAGATTTCGATCACACATCCAAGTAGGCGCTGCGCGGATCGTTCCTTAACTTTGAATACTGTTTGACCAGTACTCGCGCTTGTCCGCCAGGCTGTTTGCCATAGCTTTATATATATTGTTTTATAAATTTTCTTCTTATACTATTGTGTCTAGAATATTATCCGGCTTTCACCAACACATACTGGTAAATTTCAGGATTAACCGACTTGTGGTGTAGTAAAATAAAATTAATGTCATAATTCGTACATTTACCACTTTGGTAAATACCAAATTGTATCAATGGGTAAATCCTACGTTTAGCAGATGAATCCTAGGATTCACTTATTTTCGTAACAACGTAAATTATGTAGATTTAACTTTGTATATATATAATTTCGAGTAAAGTGTTAAAACAGAAAGATCGCATATAAAACAACAATTAAACGAAACGTTAGAAAACGAAAAACATTTTTGAACCAAATGCAATTCTATGAGCTTGGTTTTCCGCGGGAACTTAAATTACATCCCCTGCAATATTACACATACCTAAATATACTCTAGTTTACCGCATGTAAATCCTTGAAAACATTAGGATTTTTGTCTGTATATCCTTGATTTTTTGAAACTTGCTTCAATGAATATGTATTATGTTGACACTAAAATGAACGCAAATAACTTAAGAGGGTTCTAGTCTCAAGCTACTAGACAATACAAAACTACACCATTTCAAGCAAATTTCCACGAAAGTGCAGGTACTGAAATGTTACAATAACATTTATATACAAAATAAAGATGTTTATAAAAAATACTTTTCACCTGCTACGGTGTACACATGATATAGTGACATGGAAATCACAGCACCAAGAAGGAGTAGGAATTTTTGGACCAAACTTGGCAGAAACGTTTAACTAGTAAAAGGTAGCAATTGATTAAAATTTTAAAGAAAAAGAACAAAATATAAACATAATTTTTATTAATAATGGTTTGGTCCCTCCCTATTTGTTACACACTCCCCCATTCTTCGTGGCATCGATTCTAGCAGATGGTCGATTTTCTCTTGAGGTTTTGTGTCCCAAGCAACCTGTAATTCGTGCTGTAGAGCTTGCAGCGTCTGCGGAGGATGCAGCAAGTTCCTCAGTCTTCTCCCCATAATGTCCCAAACATGCTCTATGGCATTGGTTCCGGTTAAGGCGATTTGCAATTTCTCTGAACGAAAAACCACTTCGCGCAAACCAACAGTACGGCCTCTGACGAATTTGCTTAATTGGCGGTAATTTCCACGTTGGCGCACTCTAGCCATGATCACACCCTCAAAACAAACGATCAAAACCGCAAACAATAAAAAACTGAACAAAATCTCGCAAAACATACACCTGATAAAACTGTTAGAAAAAACTGAAAGAACTGTCAGATAAGCCATTATCACTTGATCCATATGAATGAAATTTTAATCAATTGCTACCTTTTAGTAGTTAAACGTTTCTGCCAAGGTTGGTCAAAAAATTCCTACCCCTTCTTGGTGTTGCGATTTCCATGTCACTGAGTATATAATCTCTATCATAACTAATTATAATCTTGTTTGTTACAGGTATAGGAGAAGGGATATCGAAAGACAAAATTTTATGTAACATCTATTAGAATTTTAATGCAATTTGCAGTACACTCAGCACCTTCTGGCAACATTCAGTTGTGTCCCTATTTATTACAAGTATACATTAATTATTTTGATTATATGCTGTATGAATGTTATATGCAATAAACTTGTTTATTATAACAAAATATTTCTTTTTGTTTATTCTACTATAATTACCTTTTTTTCAAATAATTTACAACGTTCTTAGTATACACGATAAACTGCACTAGCTAGCCATTCATCACACATGCTTAACATTTTATTATTTTAAATAACTATCGTCTGCAAAACTGATGTTTTATATGCACTTTTGGAATGTAAGATTATATTGTTCGAGGTTTTCGCGGTTTCTAAAACTGTCAACGCTATGTTTCATTTTCGGCTGGGACCGCGTCGTCGGAGGACACACAGGAAGGAGCTGCCATGGGTTCACCTATGTCTCCGGTAATCGTCAATATATTCATGGAGGTCTTGGAAACAAAGCTTTGGCATCAACGGACCTGATACCCAAATCCTTGTTCAGCTATGTGGATGAGACCTTTGTGGTTTGGTCTCATGCACGCCAAACCCTAAACCAGTTTCTAGAACACCTCAACTCAGTTCACAATATCATCCAATTCACCATCGAAGTTGAGTAAAATGACAATATTCCGCTGCTAAATGGTCATGTCACTAGAAAACCCAATGGCAGCTTAGGGCACGCTGTGTACAGGAAGAAGACGCACACAGATAGGCACCTAAATGCAAACACATCACCACCATATGCAAAAGAACACCGTGCTCAAAACTCCGACTACCACAAGAAGAGAAGACACCTGCTGACATCATTGATATGCAACGGTTATACAGCCGCAGAAATTCGGAAAGCTATCTATAGAGCTGAAAATCTCAGGGCTAAAGCGGATTTTTACCATACAGTAAAGGTACTACGGATAAGATAGGGCATGTTCTGAGAAGACATAACATAAAAACAATCTTCACGACCAAAAAAACCCTAAGCAAGGGTTTCTGATCAGCTAAAGATCATACTTCTAGCTTAAAATCAGCCGGTATTTACAACATCCCCTGCTCCTGTGGCACAAACTATATTCGACAAACTGGGCGTTCCATCGAGTTGAGACTCCGAGAGCATATCGGTGATTGCAATCATAGGCGCATCACAAAATCGGCGATAGCGGTACACACCTGCATAACTGCCAAAATATGTATTTTGAAAATGCTCGAATGCTTGCTAAAATTCCGCATTACTTTCCAAGAATCGTACGAGAAGCAATTGAGATTGAGAAACAACCCAATAACATCAACAGAGAGGATGGATTCAGGCCCAGCAAAGTTTGGACACCGGTAGTTCATCCTCTAACGATTCGGAAACAAGACCGATCCCACGGTTATGCCCTGCCGCACCTGTTCCCGCCTGACGACGACGGCCAACCAGAACTACGACGTTCTGCTCGATTGGCTCAAAAGGGTTTAAATACCTCTGCATCCTGTACCACGAGGACTCTGAAGATGCAAGCTGCAATGTCTTGCGAAACGTTAGTTTGTTTTGGTTCACAAACAATAGCCAGTAATCCTACCTTTGCTGAGTGTTACCTCAAATTGATGACGCGCTCGAAGGCGAAAAAAAATTAATCATAGTGTTGAAAGTAAGATTATGATACAAGTTTCCAAGATACTATTAAAACATTTGCCATGGCTCTATAAACGTATATATTTTTCTTAATTGGTACAATGTAAATTAAAAGCACAAGGTAAGCAACCATTTAACAAATAGTTTAGTGGTTTACCTGATTTACACTGTACCAATGCATTTATTAAGTCATGGTCTACTAACGATTGAATTTTTTCTGTTTTATGTTGCCACTCTATTATAATATCTTCTTACTAAAGGTACGTTCTTTTTTGACAAAATTTATTTCAAATTGTTCTGTGTGGAATCCTGCTTTGGTTTTGTTTTATATTTGAATGTAATTTGGCTTCCTGAGTGGTTTGAACATACCCTGGGACATACGCGAATGAATAATTATACCACTAAATAAGATAAAATAGTAATGTATAATATTATTTTATAATATTATATTTACTTATTAATAACTACATAAATTCTTTATCAATATGATTCATCATCTTTTTCGTAAAAGAAAGTTTATATTGCAAATAATTTAATATGTTTTCAAAAGATTCACTTATTTTTACAAATCTTTTTGTTAAACTGCAAAGTTCTCTTGTATATTTATCAATTTCAAATTGCACCAATTGCTTTGCTAATTCATGCATCTGTAATTTATCCTGGCCCGTATAACTTTCACTGAACACATAAGGGGACCAATCTAAGATATCACATTTTATTATAACAAAAAGAACCGCTTTTAAATTAAAAGACACACCATTAGCACCTATACTTAGTTCTTGATGTAAATTCCTTTTATGAATGAATTTATATTGCCTTCCAGTCATTGAACACTTTACAATTTTCAACACCAAACTGAAATCATATGATAGTTTGTCAAGTTCAACGTCAGGAATAAAAAATCCATATTCACATAAAAGCTTTATATTGTGATAAGAACCATAAGAAATAAATATTTCTTGGTATTTGTTGAACGGTGTTGTTGTGACGAGTCTAAACATCCACTTATCATTGATTTTTTGAAGCATGGCATCAGTCGCAGCTTTATTGGAATGGTTGAACATGTCAAGGTAAGGGCACAACGCCATAGAAGGGTCATCTGATAGCAGGTCTCTCAAGTTATTTGCAGAACGAGACAACCCACGAACTATATTTGGATCCACGTAAACAGCTCTGGTGTTGACCATTACATAAGCCCACGTGAATAAATTCAAAGTTAACACGCAATGGCCGGGAATTTTGCAGCATTCACATATCCACCTTGAGTTTATTGATTCCTTCGATCGCTGCCAACTAGATTTAAAATTAAGAAGTCTGTCTGTAACAGGCGATTGTAATTCTTCTGGAAGACTATCGATTTCCTCTTGAATGCATAGCCATGGTAAAGGAGGAACGCACTCTGGTAATGTATCTATGTATGTCTTCCATTCAGACAAGCATCCTTTGTGTTGTTCAAATGCCAAAAAAATGCTTAAAATATCATGCATTTTCAACTTGTTTGGAGTCGATAACAGTGCATCTCCTAAATATGACTCTTCTAAAGTCGTAAAACTTATCATAATTTCATATGGAACCTCAATGAGCGTATCATTTTTCCAAATTTGTTTAGGTGATGTTAGCCCACGGCCAGTTGTTTCAAATACAGATAACTTAAGAGAGTTATTGTTTTTCCAGTTATTTAAAGTCATCCATTGGTTTAATGATATAACTGAAGCATTACTATTTAAACAGACGACGGAAGAACTATTTTTCTTGCGAATTCTCTTCCGTTTGGTTCTACCCATACCTTTTGTAATCTGTAATAAAAAAGGCTTATATTAACTTAATATAGATAGAATTTAGAAAACAACGAACATGTAACAGTTAAAGCAAACTGCAGATTATACAGAGCACAATCAAAAGTTTTCAATAAAATAAATTGGTGTTCAAACTTATATGACACGTATGCAACGTGTACATTAGATACATGGCCAGTGGCGGATTACCCATTAAGTAGGCTGAACTCTACGGCAGCAAATTTTTGACGGTGGTAAATTTTCGGCAGAAAATTTTCTATTGCAAGAAATTTGGGAAACCGCGACAACGTTGTCAATTTTTTAGCCGATTACATTAATAATTTCTCAGAAATGTTTTCTACCTGCCGAAATTCGCTGTCCGCCACGCCACCTATTTAAATAAAAGTAAATAATTTTGATATCATAAAGACTTATTAATAGATAAGGATTACTACATTCTTTTATATTGTTAATAAACAATTCATCTTTTTCTATTTACCTACCATTTATATCCTATTTTGGATGTTAATGTGAATAGGCATATTCAGGCATTGGCCAAAAGGGAGAGTCACCAAGGGCGCCGCCTCGGGAGAGGCTCAAAAGGAGCCAAATTTGCTAATACTTACGAAAAGACGAATTTGAAATAATCGTCATGGGCGTCAAATTAATAATATGACAACAGCGGCAAAATATATCAGCCTATAGGCGGCAAAATCATAAATCCATCACTGTACATACATAATGAACTACATTTTCCCCAAATATAAACTTTAGTACCAGATATGATTTCGATGGGCATGTAATCGGTTGATGAGTCTTATACAATATACACTATTCACGACTGATTTGACATCCAGCAGGCTGTGTTTTTTATTTTCTTAAGTTGCATTTCGTAAATATTTTTTGATTGATTTCTAGCAATGTCAAAATGAAATTGCCCTGTTTCCAGCTCTAGAGTCCCCTACTTTTCTAAAATAATCTAGTAAGTTTAGAATTAATAAAACACATAATATATTATACCTACTTAATTCTCAAAATGGTGAAAGTTAGTAACAAAGTTACTAAACTGCAAATTGTGAAAGATTTCAACCATTATAAAAGAGATAGGCCAGACTTCACACGATTTACGATTATAAATCGATTAATTGATATATTTGGGGTAAGCATGTATTATTTCTTAAATATGCAATTGCAAATTACTTACATATAATTTTAGGTGTCTGAGCGTTCTATAAGGGACATTTTATCACAAGGACAGGACGTTTTGAAATCTTCCATTTGTAGTATACGCGCTAAGACGGACGTTTTCTTAAAATACACGTTTAGAAAAGATTTGCAACGACAAATTTGGCAGTATCATCTGAAGAATGAACATTTTATTCTCGACAAACTCTTGGTTGACTCTCGCGAAAATTTGGAATACAAGGGGGGCAGGACTACTTTATTCAAAATTATTAAATCAATGGGTTACAAACACAAAATGGCGAATGGACGCAAAATTTTATGTGAACAAAAACACGTCGTTGTGAAATTAAATTTTTGACACAATTTCTCCAATATCAAAATTCTAGTGAAAATGTGACATTCGTGTACCTAGACGAAACGTGGATCTACCAAAATGGATCCGCGAGTCGTCAATGGGTACATGAAACCGATCTTAAAAGTAACCCAGCCAAAATTAAAAGTGAGGGGAAGAGGTTCACGATTTTGAATGCGGGATGTAATTTAGGCTTTTTGGAAGGGTGCGACATGTTACTAGACTCAAAGAACAACGACAGGGACTATCATAATACTATGAATGGGGAAATTTTTCAAAATTGTTTGATTAATCAGCTGATTCCTGCTTTGGACAAGTTGCAAGGAAAATTTGTCGTAGGTATGGACAACGCACCTTATCTTTCAGTGCAGTTTGACAAGCCGTCCACATTTTCTTGCAAAAAAGGTGTATTGTAGGAATGGTTGGTTAGCCACCACCATGGTGAAAATTCAGGGCAAAATTACTAAGAAAAAACTTTGGGAGTTAATTAAACCTTTTACAGCAGACGGAAATAAAAGATACGTAACTGATGAAATTTTGAAAAAGCGCAACTAAGAGGTTCTTCGATTGCCTCCATACCATTGTCAATACAACCTAATTGAAATGGCGTGGGGGTTTTGTAAGATCTATTACAATAAGCACATAAATTCGCAGCCAAAATCGAAAGACAAGGTTGCAAATTTATGGCGTGAGGCTCTTTCAAAATGTACCCCCGACAAGTGGCAAAATTTCTGTGAGCATTGTGAAAAACTTATTTGGGAAGACTGGACAAAACATATGGGAAATCTATCGTTTGAAAATATTCATCCTTTCATTATTTCAATTGGGGAATCTGATTCAGAATCGGAGGGTGCCGATGATTCAGATACTTCTAGTGATAGCATGAAGGTGGAATAGGGTAGGGGATATTCTTTTGGCACCTAAATTGTGAATGAGTGTTTTACAGTTCTTATCTCGCCCGAGAAAAACACTGACCTCAGTGGAATACGAACTCTGGTCTCTTAGCACCAGAGGCAAACAGTCAACCACTGGACTACCATAATATCAATTTGAAACATCAGCGGCATGGATGTTAATTCTTCTTAATTTGCTGCAAGACCTAAATATAGGACAACAAAGAATGGCGTGGAATATGCTCTGTATACATGCGATTTGAGTTCAGAATTTTCGTGAAAAAAGAACAGCAATATGTATTTGGTATGTGTTACGACAACATTTAAATTATAGTTATTATTTTATTTATAATGAAGTATTATAAACCAATATTGAGCAGCAATAGGCGGACGTTAAATGAACAAACAAGCTCCACTGGCAACACTGCCTGCTTTAAAAATACATAACCTCCATCAAGAAAAACTAGCCTAACCCAACTTAATTAATTAACAAATTTCAATGATACCACATTCCCCCAGATTTCCACAGCCTGTTGGATGGCAAATCAATCGTGAATAGATTATATGAACCAAACAACTCAAAAATAAACAAACACATTACTACTTTGGTGGGCTGATTCAATATTTAAACACTGGGAAGAAATAATAGATAATGACAAAAGTCTGTTTGTTTTCTCCAAGACAATACTCGCCCTCATACCGTTGCAAGAATTATTGAAACCATAAACAAACTTCAGTGGGACCTTCTTCCGCATGCAGCATACAGTCTTGATCTGCTTCCTCTTATTTTTATTCATTAATTAGTTTTTAGCCGGGCAAAGATTTCAGCATAATAATGCCGTTGTCGAAGCTGTTTAATAGTAGCTACGAAATGCAACACGGACTTTTTCCAGGAAGGTATTAGAAAGCTTTCAGATCGGTTGCGCAAGTGTATAGCTAGGCAGTGTAGCACCCTGAGGGAGGGCAAGAGACCATAGCACCCCCCCCCCCCCAGAAAAAGGAA
>JABXWE010048154.1:0-22699 GCA_014611495.1 Limonius californicus
CAAAACATGATTGAAGAAGATCGGCATGTGACTTACAGTGAGAGGCATCCTTAGGCATATCGAAGACTGCAGTACATTCGATTTTGCATGAACATTTAGCTGTGAAAAAGATCTGTTATTAATGGATTCCACATAATTTGACCGAAGCTCAAACAAAGGTTCGTGTTAATTGGTGTAAGGAAATGCTCAAAAAATTCGACCGAGGAACTGCAAAATCCGTATTCAACATCATAACAGGTGACGAAACTTGGATATATTCGTATGAATCGGAAACTAAGCAACAATCCACTGTTTGGGTGTTCCAAGGTGAACCGAATCCCACAAAAGTTGTTCGTTAACGAAGCACTTCAAAGAAAATGATCGCTTGTTTCTTCGGTGTACTGGACATAGACATGGATTCTTTTAGAAGATCGATGAACAGTTAACGCTGAATGATATACAACAATTTGTTTGCCAGACCTCAACGACGAAATCAGGAAAAACAACCGAAACGTGGCATTATTTTTCATCATGACAATGTCAGCTCTCATACAGCACGTCAACCAATTGATTATTTGAAGGAGGAAAACATCGAATTAGTGTATCATTGCCCATATTCACCTGATTTATCGCCTAACGACTGCCTTGTGTTCCCGAATGTCAAACAAGAAATGCGTGGACAGCGATTTTCATCACCTCAAGAAGCTGTTGAAGCCTTCAAAAACTAGTTTTTGAAATACCAACTTCAGAGTGAAAAAAAATGTTTCCAGAATTGGTTTGAACGCATACAAAAGTCTATAAATACTAAAAGCGAATATTTTGAAAAGTAACAAAACAGTTTGAAAATTTCTTTCCCACTTTTTGTAAAAACTTACAAGGCTGCCCTCGTATATGCTAGAAATCACATGGAGAAATAGAATATCAAACACGGAATTCAGACAATAAACTGGAGTAAAGAATATGGTCGCAAATATAACTAAACTGAAGTGGCAGTTCGCCAGTCACGTGGTATGATTCCGGTATAACCGATGGACAAAAAGGCTAGAGGAATGGAGCCCAAGAGCGGATCTACCAAGAACAGAGCGATAACCAACTCGTTGGACTGATGGCGTAGAGAGGGTAGCTAGAAATAGGAAAATGAAGCCATAGGCAAACCACAGTCGAAAACATTAGAGGAGGCTTATCTCCAACAGTAGACTTATAGAGGCTGAACGGGAAAGAGAAGTTGCGGCAGTTGAGGATCGCTTCATCTTTATAAATAACACAGCGTATGAAACAAACTGTGTCCCATGAGGTCATCAAAAAATATTTCTTTTTGTATAGAAGACTAGCTTCCTTCGTTTCATCTCCGCAAATAACAAACTTATACAAAACAATATCCTCATAATAGACTACTATCATTAATGTCCCAGTCAAGGTTGACGCTTTTCGAAACTGCTTTTACGTATCAGATTGTGAAAACAATGTGTCTATAAAAAGATGTATTAGTTTGAATTAAGTTTGGATTGTTTCGTCTTTGTAAATAACACAACTGTAAAAATCGTCTTTCTCACGGTAGACTGTAAAAATGATTCTCCTTTAATATAGAATACAAAACTGTTGTACCAATTGAGTTTCAACTTCGGAAATAATATGTTCTAAAAAATAAATATTACTGGTATCCGAATTATAGAGAAACCTAACTTATCGATTACTTTTAAAACATTTGTAAGATGATAGCCCAACAGAAAATAATAAATAAAGTTTAGATTGTAAAAGTATCAAACGCAAAACCTAATAATTGTCCTTACAAGCAATAAAAATTCTAAAATAAAACTATTGTAGACCATTAGTTGCAAACATGAAGAAACACTTATACCAAACAGTAAGTACTTATTCTACGTTAACAGTATATTGCCATTATTATGATATAAATAGCAGGTTACTGTAAGGGTTTCAAGAAGGTCGTGTTTGGTATTTTTAACTGTAACTTTATAGGCCTCCTAGGAAAAAACATTTTTTTATATAACTTTGTTATTTGTGCAAATTTCAGTTCAGTTCAGTTTAGAAAAAATAAAATGTTTGATATATCTGTAAGCAATAGAGGCGTTGAAAATGTCTAGAAACCGTTTTAACAACATGAAAGAGGAGTCATCATGACTCCGAAGGTAACCTTCTCCATTCAACACCTTAAGCTCTAGCTACCACAACAAAATAATTCAAATGGCAACACCTACCTTGTGATGCCTTATTGAAAACCTTTTACAAAATCCTATTGGATAGCAGCAAAAAATTTTGTATCTGTTTAATATCCGAAATATTCCTCTTCTCTTCTTAATCAATTCCTCTTTTTATCTTACGGTTTCGCGTTTATAAACATGATACGTTTTCAAATTGACATCCTCTACGAGTAACATAAGGAAAAAGTTCTTTCCAGCAATGGCAGGGACATTTCATTTAACTATTTACAGAAAAGCAACTTTCAAAATTTGACAAACTACAAAATATCTAATTTTATGTTCAAAACTTTGCATTACAATTGCCTCAACTGAAAACATTGATGTATACAGTCTCTACTAGAAAATATGCGAAAATTCTAGTGCTTTACTGTAAATCCTAATAGTTCTTAAAATACTAAGCAATTACTTTCGTTTAGAATAATTGCTTTTGCTTGCAGTTATCACGTCTTGCGAGAAAGTAACTACGGTTACTGTTTTTACCAAAGCCAATAGCTATTACAAAGTAAGTAATCTGGTGAGAACTGCTACTCATCCGTCTATTGTCACCCAGGGCGTCACCCAAGGTTTTACCCCTAAGAACTTAGAACGCTAATTTGACCAACAGATTAGTCGATAAAAAATCATCAGAATATTATTGTAGTCACCAGAGATCGAATCTATGGCGGCTTGTATTTTGAGAATCGATAGCCACCGAGCAGTCATGGCGCAGCACTTAGTGCATTGGCCTGTTATCCTGTAGGATCTGCGCTAGATCCTAGGTCCAGAAACCGCGAATTTTTACACGCCCGTTTGCAAGACAATGGCAAACCATTAAAGGGACTTCTGCCAGGAGCACCTTCTCTGGAGCAGAAATGTAAGACACTTTACGCGGTTCGGTGCTTGCGTTATACAATAGGTCCCTATGTTTGTGTACATAACCTTACCAGATAAAAGGTCACCTCACTCTTTTGAGATCCAAAGGACTGTAAACAGAGAGACCTACCGAGCAAGTGGAATCTGTCTTCTCCTGGTTCAGCCAAATCTACATAAGTTAACCGTTTAAGAGCTCCATATGTTTAGTGATCTTCTTACCACAGTTTCTTCTTAGATTGTCGTTTCTTAGTATCGGAGGTTAGCGTATATTTCTTTGTTTTCCGCAGTGCTGCAGAGCGTGTATGTGTGTTTGCATCAATTGTAGTCCAAGCTCTGATGATACACAGCAATGACATGTTTCTTTTTGCTGTTCCACTTTTTCATCCAATATTTCCAAAATTGTATGAGAGAAAAAATAAGCTAATTTCGACAATTTAATTTAAATTATATTACAGGCATTGGGATAATATTTATTAAACCAAAAGCTACTTCTTTAATTTTGCTATATTTTAATAAAGTTGGTACTACCTAAAGGAACTTTTAAGTAAAATGAAGGTACCTAAAACTTCCTGGCGGCATTTACGTGTAGCGTCCTATAGGCGCAAATTAAACAATCCTCGCAAAGATAGCAAGAAATCCTACTGACTAGATGAATGCATCCATAACGAATGTTAAGGTAAAATAAAGAATTGGAAAAATATAGTTTCTTTAATTATAATTTAATAAACGTCAAGAGCGGGATGAGCACAAACAACAAATCAGGAAGAGAGAAACCAGAACAAAACCCGCGATCTGCATTTCTTCCTTTGTTTAAATTGTCTGCGTTTAAGAGTCTGCTTCAGCAAATTAATTAGGTGTCACAGAACTGTGATTACTTTTCACTTTATTGATATATTATTTGTCTGCAAACTAATTACAATAGCGCCTTCTACTTGAAATACAAAACTGGGGACTCTTAATACAATATTTTTGCATACAAACTCATCAGCCTCTCTGTCAAGGAATGAAATTTTATGACTCCGGAAACTTTGGCTTGATTTTATTTTGAATTTGTTGTAAACCTCAAAAGTTTTACCTTGTAAATTAACAAGAAATGTACACCACTTTAGTTACACCAGCAAGCAATGCATTACACTGGCAAAACAACGTAGGTGCGAAAACGATCGTAAATAGAAAACCTTGGCGTAAGTTGCTACCTTGGTTATTCATAATTTAAGCAAGTGTATTAAACCGCTTTTGTACTTAAGCACCTTTATAAATTTGAAAACTATTTACAGTACATATAATCCGCATTACATATGGCATGAAATATCCTTTTGCTTGTCATAGGTAAACCTTGCCGTTCCTTAAACGGTATTTCTATTTAGCTTGATCTTTTATTGGCATTTTGGTTATCTAATGTTAGTTATCTATAAGTTGAATGAGCCTAAATGGGGCCGTGTAAATGTAAGTTCCATCCTAGATCTGATTAAGGGTCTTAAAAATCGGTCCGCTGTCCTGGTAGGCATTAGGACAACCACCAACGCTACTCAGGTGTTAACTGGATTGCCTATGTTCTTAGAATTATCTTTCAAAGTTCCCTTCAATAATCTGAGATGTCGTAGTAGAACCGTCCTGTAGATGATGTGCACTGTACTTCCGTGGTTCTCAGTCCTTAGTGGCTGATTCTGTGTTACTGGTAACTTACAACACATTTTAATAGGTGGGACATCGCTAATGCCCTTGAATTGTTAGGGACTTCGAGAACAAGAATTCCAGTAGTAGCTCAGAATAGTTTTAAAACCCTGTCTTGTTCGTCATATGCTCTGTTGTTATGGTGATGGTATTATTGTCATCGTCAGCTATTAGCAATATTCGATTCTCAAAATTAACATAACAAATTGGAAACAGCAGGAAGAGAACCCAAATCCTAGATCTGATAAGGGGTTTTAAAAATCCGTTCACGGCTACTTAGGTGTTAATTGAATTGCAGATGATGTACTTCCGTGATTCTGAGTCTTCACTGACTTATTCTGCGTCAGTGGTAACATACAACATGTTTAAGTAGGTGGGAAATCGCCAATGCCATTAAATTGTTAGGGACTTCGAGAACAAGAATTCCAGTAGTAGTTCAGAATAGTTTTAAAAATTTGTCTTGCTCATCATGTGTTCTGTTGTTATGATGATGGTACTGTTCCCAACGTCAGCTGTTAACAATATTCAATTCTCAGAAATAACAAAACCTGTACAAATGGGAAACAACAAAAAGAGGATTCTTACAACCATAAATTATTCTAATTCCTGAAGCATCGCACTTTATTGATCCATCTTTCAAATCGGTTTTGCTACATGCAACTCATTATAATAACATTAGAATGTCAGACTATAGCTTGAATGTAATTTTGTAGATTCTACTGTCTCAACTATTACGAAAGTTAAATCTTATTCTCGTATTATTTTAAAGAGCGGTTATCACCTACTTTCCCCTCCGCTACAAGGAGTAATTATAGCGCTTTCTAATTTTGCCACATGTTTCACTGACATATCTAGGCAGTGTATGTAAGATTTACTTCGTTTAACAAACTTGTCAATAGTTCAAATACCAAGACAAGTATTCCGATTTTTATTACAATGGTGAAAATTGAATATTGAGGTAAAATACATCGCATGAGCCCATAAAAGTTCATGGAAACATGAAACATACTTTTGGATAATATTCTTCTTTGTAGGATATATTTAAAGGTGATACAGTGAATTTTAATGTGGCAAAGGAAAGATCATCATGGAGCGGCTACTTCAACAAAAACAATAGTGATTAAAGGTTAACAGTCAAACAGCTAGCGTATCATCATTAATAGCCTTTCCGTCCCACTACTGGGCATCGGCCTCTTCTCTGCCACGTGTTTCTCCTCAGCGCTAAGGTAGAATCACGGGGGACCTACAGTTTAACGTCGAATCCGAACGACAGAAATTCCAGAGAAGGTTTTTAGCATTAAGATCCCACGGTTGCAAGCCGAATTGGGAAATTGTGTGTGGTGGGTTGCAGACAAGATTTTTATAAATCTGCATAGTTCTGCTTAGGTTTCGAACCCAAGCCAGAATCGACGTTTTATTCAGAAAGCGAGCGCTCTACCAACTGAGCTACCGCCACACCCTGAGCTACCCCCACAGCGTATCATACAATGCCATTTTAAATATGCTTCTCAAAGAATTTCATAGAAAAAGAATTATGTAATGTGAGATCACAATATGCTTACACCTGAATAGAACTTAATAACGCGGAAACATATCCACCCTTATTGCAGGGCTACAGGACAGATCCACAAAATTTCATACTAGAGTGTTAGGTTATACCATTATATTTTAGAAAGAAAATAGCACAACATGCAATAATTAAATTTTGTCCCTCCACTATCATTTGCTGGGAAGATTATGATGTCAGTTTTTTGCAGCTGGTTACTTACAACATCGAGTTGGTATTACAAGGGGGTAATACTCAAATTTACGCGGAAAAGTTTCAGGAGGTATCAAGGAATACCCAGTGTTGGGTAGTAACTAAGTAAAAGTAACTCGTTACTAGTAACTAATTACTTTTCAGTAACTTAATAGTAACTTAATTACTTTTGTGTTTTCAGTAATTGTAACTATAACACGTTACAATTATTTAGTAACTTTAGTAACTGAATGTGACAAGTTACATTTTCATGCTACAAATGTAAAACATTTTAAAATGTTCGGTTTTTAATGCCAAGTATTTAAGGACTAGGTACCCCACTATTTGCGCCCTGATGTAAACTAGTGTAACTTGGCCGATTTTAGATTTAAAATAATTACCCTTTACTACTGGACTTTAATAACAATTTTTGATATATTTTTGGAAAAAATAAATTTTTTTAGCCGCTGGTTTCGAAAATAATTCTTTTTTATTTTACTACAAAAGTAAAAAATATTCGGATGTCAAATTTGGCATACTTCTTTTTGAAACACTCAGCTAGGGTATGCGAAAATTTGGTAATTATTCATAACTTTCAAATGCCCTATTATTTAAAAAAATATCTTTTAAACGCTAAAATTCGACAATAAACCTGCCAATTTAATAAGTATCTGTTTGATTTTTCTAAAATTTTGTCATACCCTGTAGGATGGCCTTTAAACCGTCTCCTGTAAAATTCAAGTTTTAGATTTCAGTAGAACTTGTTAAAAGTACAAAAGATGTTCTTCATTTAAATTTAAATGATCCTGAATTTGCAGACCGGACTAGCCGCGTGGAGGGCTAGGCGGGGTAGCAGGTAGTAGAGAAAGCCAGTGAAGTAAGTAGATGTTTATCGCTCGGTTGAATTAGCCCTAATCTCTTTTAAATACTTATACCAGAACCAACTTTTAACTTGCAATTACATAAGATAAAATTCAATAATACACAACTTGTTGTATGTTATTAATTTATTGAGGAAAAATTAGAATTTTTATAATAATTTATTGCTATTAATATATTTCTAACATATTAAAATATGTTATGGTAATAAATAAAATTACATATTACATGATATTATTAAAACAAGATTAGAGTAGGAATATTCAAAATTATAGTTAGATACAAATAAATGTAACACTATATCATTAAAAATTAAATAAAGGGCACAACTTTATTCTTTATCTTATCTTCCTTTGTTTCCTATAAATTAAAACATAAACATTAATGTTTCTGTTTTTCCATCATGTTTATTTACAAAGAAATGTTTCTAGTTTGTAACCCTCTTGGAATTCTTGGATCGGCTAATTCAGGCAATACATGGTCTTCCCAAAACTGAATGAGTTTTGGCAGCATATTGTTTTGCCAAAATATTTGATCTCGTTTAATTAAAATTACTTCTAGATCAACATCTGTATATAATAATAAATAACAATGATCTTTTTCGCAAATATTAAGTTGTCCTTGTATTTGAAAAAAGTGATGGTGATTTTGTTTCAAACGTAGCTGCCCATTTTCGTCTATCTTAACACTTAATTTTTTATTATATGCAGCAGCCTCTTTAACTTTTTCATCTTTGACAGAATAAAGACACTTAACTTCTATAAGCTCACCATTTTCTGTTATTCCGTCAGGACTAGCTCCTAAAAAGCGGTAATTTGCAGATATAAATAAACCACAATCTTCGGTTTTCATGTCAAACATTTTTTCGAATTTTTCTATAGCTCTTTTTTCATTTTCGATGACCGGTTTTGTCCTTAAATTGCAATCTCTATAGTACATTTCTTTCAATAAATTATGAGAAGGGTTACTTTGTCGACGTAAACAAATTTTACCAAATGTTGAAGCAGTAATTCGATTTCTTCTGGCTTGATGTCAATCTATGTTTTCTCTTTGTCCGACGGTATTTCGTTCTAGGGCAACGGGATCTACAGTGTTTATATCGGTAATGATTTTTATTTTAGAATTTTCGAAATCCTTAGTGTCCAAATCTGCCTTCGCAGCATTTTTACCATAGTCCATATCCTCCTGTTGTATATTTGCCCCTGCTTGTCTTTTACTTTTCTTCTTATAATTTTTCCTTTTCTGTCGTCTTTCACAAAACGTATTTAGATAATGTTTATTAAAATTTGTTGATAATTTGTGAAATGCAGTACCAGAATTATACGATAGCCCAGCACCTATGCATCGTGTCCTATACGTTCCCCTTCTAATCAAATTAGTTCTTTTTCCACCAGTAAATTTTGCCACAATAGACATATACCTTTCAGCGTAATTTGTGGTAACATTCTGACTCAGCCTGTCTGCTTTTCGGACAACATTATCACATATTTTTATGAGTTCGCCGAAAACGTTCGCCGATTCCAATAAAGCTACGAAATTTTCTGACAGAACAGTTTGTTTCGTACATACTGCTTTTCTACATGTATGGTGATCTCCAAAAATGTGTTTCGCGGAATTCCTTAAATCTAATCTTAAATTATTAATATCGGGTGTTCGCGCGAGAATAGTTCTCACTAGTGCACTGAAACTAGCGATTTTAGATTTAATAATATTTCGAGCGGCAACGTCGTATCGAGTATTTTTAACTAATTTATATAAATGAGAAGTGAAAGCTCTTGTGGTATGGTTAGCGCACTCTAACTTTATCACATAACGCCCATAAGTGACATTTTGTAAAATTCTCGCATAAACACTGGAATCACCGTCACCAATTACATATTTATACCTAATACCATAATCAGCTTCGCTACTATTAAATCCGTCTACAATAATGGTTTGTTCCATTCCTGTTGATGACCCCGTATAATTTTTGTAACAATAGTGGTCCGCTTTATTTGTAGCACAAACATAGCAGAATTTATTTTTTATGCCTATATACAACAATTTTTTAGTAAATTTCCCTATTATGCATGCTACTCCAGACAACGAAGAAAAACTATGCCCATAGGACCTTTTCGCCCAACCACCATCTACAATTACTGAAATATAAGGGAATCCTTGTTCTACACGACCTTCCTCAATGGCTATTGTTTTCTCCTGCATAGCATTTTCATGCATCTGCTGTAACAGCAATTGTTCCCAATTCGTTGATAGCTTCTGTTCTTCTTTAGAGTATGTTTTCTTCGTCATGATTGGAACATCGAGAATGGAAAACAGTTCCTCAGTTTGAGCATATCCGGCACCTACTGACGAAACTCCCCAAACCAACGAACGATTTATATCATTATTAGAATTTTGTGTTTTTAATTCGATTTTTCTGTCACACACATGGCAATGATAATTTAAATGTGATGCTAATCCAGCTCTGGTTTCGCCAATGAAATTCATTTTGCCCATTGTGCAAGATAAATCGTGGATCGACAATTTCTGAACTTGCTCTATAAAATAAGCGATATTCACAATTCGATTTCCAGAAAGCACTGGTTTATCGATAATTGGCTTGATGGGTTCGATTTCCATACATAAATCAGGAAGATCTACTTCTGGTAGGCTGCAAAATTTTTTTTGTAGAGTTAGTAGTCTCATAGCCAGCAAAATGTGGAATTATCAAATAGTCAATTGACCAGTATTAAAATACTTAGTCCAATATTTAAAAAAGAGAGTTTGTGAGTAATACTTACTTGTCAAAATATTCAAGATGAGCATCTTCTGGTACATAACTATCCGAATTTTCTATGGATCGTAAAATTCGCATACGATTATGAAAAGCTTTTCTAGCTTTTGCAGCTTTACTTCGTTTTTTAGCGGTACCCGTACTGCGCATTGTAATTCTTGCAATAGTTAAAACACTTTACTGTACAAAACTAAACAATGAACTAAATTGCGCAGCGGCTGCAGAAGAACATTCTCTTAGTCACCACTTCAAAATTTTCAAACTTGTTTTCAAGTAAGGCTTAAGATTTTATCTGTGTAATCCGACAAGACTTTACTGATACCTGCATAATGAGGGTGTCATGAAGGGAAAGTATTTGTTTGTAATAGTTAAATGGGTGGCCTAACTGCAAGGCTTTTAAACAAATACTACTATTGTGCCATCTATGTCTTTGTTCATGCAATTCTAGGGGTACCTGGTCCTTAAGAAAGTATACCTGAAGCTGAAGAATTTGTTGAAATTTCGAATGCTTTATTATATAAATGCTAATACCGAACACAGGAATACCTTCTTGTACTTAGTCGATAATAAATAATATTTGATGTATCCTATTTGGGTGGTGACAGATTTTTCCAGTAATCTTTAATCCTTTAACAACTAGAAGCTCTCTGAGTAGGTATGCGGATTACTGGGAAGTACATTCCTAACGCCTGTGCTTAGGTTGGGGGTGTCTAATTCAGACGAAAATACATTCACCATCTCTATGTTTCAATAATAACGAAAAATAAAATAGAATCCTTGGAAAATCCCAAAAACATCGTTGAACCAGCTCCTCTAAGCCTGTTCCTTCCCCCACGTATAGAATGTTTGCTAATAAACAATTGCTTATAAATGTGTGTTTCTGTTGATATTAAGTTGGTAGTAATTGCATGTAGATTAGTAGCGTCTCGTAAAAAAGGTAACTTAAAAAATAAAGAGTTACTTTATGGTAACTTAGTAACTTATTCAAGTTACTTTTATAATTCTGTAACTTAGTAACTTACTTAGTTACTTTTTTACCGAGTAACTGATTAACTTACTTAGTTACTTTCTTAGAGTAACTTACCCAACACTGGCCGAATACCGCAGGAACAAACTAACGCGTAATGTTTGTATAGCAGGCCAGCATCCCGATTCAGTATCTTGTAATGGCTACTATCTAAAACATAGGGTTCATAATTTTGGAACACCGCCTTATTCGTTAGGTATGGCCTTTAGAAAAGAACTCCTTCTTTCTAGATGACCTCTTAGCATTTACTGATTCAGAATTTATAACTGTATAGTAGCGGTAACTGTACAATATTTTCCAAAATGTATTATAAGTCTTGCATCTACAACTAATTAGTTTTTGAAGGTTTTTTCATTGAATAGATTCATCGTTTAAAGAAATTATAGTAGTTCTCACTGTATTATAATTTTCATGTCATTAAAAGTTCTATCTGTTCAATGGCTTCATTCCACATAAAAAATGAATTACACATTCTAAAAGTTAAAGTCTATAGATGGTTATTAAGAACATCCGTACCTCATATAAATCATTTAAATCACTTCGTTGTTCAATTAAAATTTGTCTACTATGAAGCATCTTATTTGAAAATACTGTACTAAAGAGTCAGCACTAGCGTTTCCCAAACCTTTAGCTTCCGCGGCCGCCTTTTTAAATATGTTATGATACACGCCCCCATTTCTAGCAAGGCGGAATCTCGAACTTTCCCGAGAGCTGTAGAATGGTGCAGAAATTGTGACAGTGGGGACAGAACATATAAACCATGATGCATGTTGAGTTAGGTAAGCTTAATAGTAAGCGTAGCAGAGAATAGACACGTAATATAGCCCAAAGCAAAAACTAGAAAATATTGTGATAAGTATTTTAATTTTGGTTTTATAAATACAGTCCTTAGTGGTGAAAAGCGAGCACAGTGGGTAAACAAACTAAGGAAAAATTTGTAAACAAAGCATATAGATCATGAAAAGTGTTTAGCAATAAAAAATTAGCTTTTGTTACAGTTTTGTCGTTGTGTCAATAAGCTCTGTTTGCATCTTATAAAGTTGCGCATCGCATAGCCAAGTGCAAGAAACCTAACACTATTGCGGAAAATCTTATTCTTCATGCTGCCGTTGATATGGTTGCAACAATGATTGGCGATGGTTAATGCTACTATTAGTAGGCGCATTGTTGATTTGTCAGACGATCTGCAGGAGCAGCTTCTTTCGAAACTTACAGAGAAATTGTTTTCTATTCAACTAGTGAAGGCAACCGATATTATTAAAATTGCATAGTAAGTTCGTTACTGCGATAATGTATCTATCTATAAGCGCGGACTTACTTTTCTGCAAAGAAATTCAGAAAAAAACTACGGTAGAAATCTATTTCAAATAACTGATAATTATATAGTAAACTGGAATGGAAAAACTGTGGTGGTGTTTGTAGTGACCCCGCACCTGCGATGGCAGGACAATATAACAGTCTACACGCACTTATATGCAAATAGAATCCAAATGCTACTTGGCACCTTTGCATGACACACAGGGAATCACTCGATTCAAAGGAAATCAGCCCAGAACTTCATTTGATATTATCGATTAGAGTTTGTGTTGTAAATTATATAGAAATAGGGCCTTTAAGGGCAAGATTATTTTCTTCAATGTGCGATGTTATGGGGGTTGACCACCCATTACTATTGATTTACTACGAATCGCGGTGGTTATCATGTGAAAATTTGAGCTTAGGCAGGAAGTACGAATACGAAGTACGTATATGCGCCTTTGAAAAAAGAAAATCACGCAGATGCTGAGAATTTTGTTGGGGAACTGTTCATGATGAAACTAGATTATTTGACACCGAGACTGACACTTTTGAATAATCTATCTATCTAATAAAATTAACCGCTTTTCGCGAAAATTGTAATTTTGATTTATCGTTGGAAGAAGAGGAACAACTCATTGATTTATCATCAAATACAGAAAAAAGTGACAATTTTGGTCGACAACTATTGTCGAATTTTCTATTATCTCGCAAGGGTAATTTTCAGCGTTATTCAAGAGAACCGTGTAGGTTATATTGCTATTTCCTAAATCTTATCTTGGTGAAATTTCTTTCTCTGCAGTAGCTTGCATAAAATCGGAATACAGAAACCAGCTCAACATTGCACGTGAACTAAGGGTAGCGGTTATTCATCTATAACCGAACTTGGACAAGCTATTCAGTTCAAAGCAGGCTCATTTAAGTCACTAGTTTGTTTAAATAAACTACTAGTAAGGTTTATGTAGTTCTGGATTGTACTTGTAAGTACATTATCTATGTAATCTTTTGAAAAAATAATATACGACACCCATGCCAATTTTACTAACTAATAGGAGGTTGTTTCAAATATAAACATTTTAAGGTTTAAATTTCCCTTAGAAGTAACCGACAAAATTAAAAAATATGGATTACTTAGATATAAGGCAAGTCATCTACAGATACAAACTGGATTGAATAAATTAGTTTTCGCATATTGTCTAAATGTTTAATGATTTGTATAGAATTTCAAACTATTAGTAAAACAAATTAGTTGTTCTAGCTATATCATGTATTATTACGTGCAATCTAAATATGATATAAATAAAAGAGCAAAAACATAAAATGAGTTCCTTTAATTATCTATATATTACCAACTATCATTATGGCAAAAAATTAAGATTATGTTTCGTGGATCTGAATAAAGTTACAACCTACGGTCGTTATAAAATGTGATGGCTCTTACGCTACCGACATTATCATATCATTGGAAAGCCATACATTTTTTATTTAAGTTGTATTAATATTTGAAATGTGCTTGGGTAGACGTAGTTATTTATTTATACGTAAAACTTTTAAAATTTCTATACATTTATAAGGAAACCCTTAAGCCAGTACCCTGGGGAACGCAGAAGGTCTAAGTTTGCTCGCATAGCTACACCGTAACATGCGATATTCCTGAGTTAACACAAATAATGCATGAAACAGAAAAAGTTCAAATAACATTTATATATCTATAAACTAGCCTATTAGCGCCTGAATGGCGAATACAATGTCAAACTTCGCCTGGATTCTTTTATATTTTAAATAGTTGTTGCTTATATACAACAATAACGTTGATTATAGCTTGAGTTCGATTTGGTAGAATTAACACGGCAGATAATAACAATCTTGAGCTGCAACCCACCACACAGAATTCTCCAATCAATTTGGCAACTGTAGAATCTTAATGCTAAAAACCTGTACTGAAAGTCCCATTCCCGTGTTGCTACCTCTTTGTGGAGGAAGAGCACGCGGTAGAGAAGGGGTCGGTTATCAAAATCAATACTTTAGCAAAACAGCTAATTTCTGCTTTTAGATAAACATACCATAAAGACTCATTTTTATTTTCGGCATAATAACCTTCAGCAGGTAGAAGACGTACCTGCTAACATAACGCACGTATATGAAAGTGCGGTTGCAGTGAAAGCATAAAGTGTTTGCGACCATAGGCTAATAACTGTATTAGTCTATGGTACAACTAAATTCATTAACTGGCGTTGAAGGAAACACTTTCTAATACAGCAACTGCGGTTTTGACAAAATTTTCAAAATTAAAGTTCCCATATATGGTGGATAGATACGAGTACAATGAAGGTATTGACGGTTTAGAAGGACTTCCAGTTTAGCCAGAAGTAGTATCCACTTTTCTATTTTAAATAGAATACCCTGTATATTTTTGGAAGGTCCATATAATTCTTTTTTTGCTAGTTCACTAATATAAGGTTTGATGTCTTTATTTTGAAAAATTTTAGAAATATTAAACAAAACATGACAAGAAAACAATGAAAAACAAAACAAATAAAAAAATAATGTCGCTTGAAATGTTCAAAATGACTACCGTTTACTTCTCGGCAATAACCAAGTCTATGTGGATTAACATTGTTACTCTACAGTAATTCTCCTTATTTCACCAACAATTGAGTCTCAATTCTTCCAAATTATATATTCATTCGGTATAAACTTTACGTTTTAAATGTCTTTAAAGAAAGAAATCCTATGATTTCAGGTCCGGAGAACAAGTGGGCCATTTAATAAAATCCCTGCGCCTTATTCACCTATTTGCAAACTTATAGTATAGAAAATGCCGAACATTTATATCGTAATGGGGAGGTGTCCGTCCTGGAGTAACCTATTATTCTGAGTTAAATCCCCTTATTTCAAGAGCAGGAACTACTTGATTTTTAAAAGTTTTTAAATACTTCTAACCTGTTAATCGACAATCAACAAATCACAACACGAATAAAGCAAAATTTAAAAACTTTGCAAAACGGTATGTAAGCACAATGTCCAACTTTTTATCGTCTGTTGCTATTTTCGGACGGCCAATTTTATCTAAATATTTGACGTGGCCCGTTTCTCTAAATTTTCTGTTAATTTATGTTACAATGGACCGCGTTAAAGGTTCACGATTTGGATGTACAGTATTCAATAAAGCGCATACATCGTCGTGAGTTCTCTTTTTATCACCGTACCCGATCGTCATCAAAATTTCGATACGTTCAGTTTCTGTTAAACTTACCATGATTCGAAATTCGTATTTAACACAGGACACAGACTAAATTTTTATCACGTATTCATGCTAACTGTTACCGAATTGACATTACAGATTTGCATTTGTTCAATTTTAAACATTTTCCAACAATTGCCTACTACTGTCTTTTGTTTGCATTTTTTGCTTGCATTCCGTTCTCTTCATGAGCTGCTAGATAACAAACACCAAACATTATTGTTCAATATTTCTAAAACTATTGAAAACAGAAGCATCAAACCGAACTTGCAAAAAAAGAGTTCTTCGTATATTTTTTAAATATACAGGGTATACTATTTAAAATTAAATCGTTGATATCATTTCCGGATAACCTGAAGTCCTTTTAAACCGCTGTAGAAAATTTAGTCAGAATCATGGTTGCCGTAGTAGAAGTATTTGCATTGTTCCGCACTTTTCCTTAATCCTATATAAATGTACACACATACAGTCCCTCCTTAGAAGTGGTTGGGGCAACCCAACATTCGTCACAGCTACGGTGACGATCTTCGGACTCGAGCAATCGTGTCAAATGTGATTGATGGCTCAATTATGCTAAACCATGGTCATTTACTACCACAGTGCGCTGTAAAGTTTCTTTAACTTCCTCCAAACGAAAACTGTAATGGAATGATATGGTAACTTCCTAGTGTCGATTCATGCACAGCAACTCATCCAATCCAATTTCCCCCAAATACATTATTTAAGTAATTTCAAACACCTAACTGTGGCGAGAAGAACAACCATCATGCTAGGATCAGATCTTAAAACTTAGGTAAGTAAATTGACAGACTTAGTATTGTCATAAGTAGGCAACATTTATCAGTTTAAGTACAATAAAAGTGATTATGTTGCTACGCTGTATGCATGTTGAGTTGCGTCAATCACTTTTCAAGTGGGACAATTTAACTGACCCACCCTTCACTACGGATTTTGAACAGTATTTTCGTAAAATATTTTATGAAATTTAATAATTTTGGCATCCTAACATCTTTATTTGTTTCATTCTCACAACTTAAAATATTCAAGTTAAATTGGGAAAATTAAAATACAATGATTAAACAGGGTAGATTATTTGCATTGTGCAAATTACAACCGATGCGACCCAAAAGAAGCAACTAAAGTTTAACTGTAATACCTCAATAACTTTCGGTTTAAAGGAACATTTCGTATTTCTTTTACATTAAATCCCACTGGAAAAATTAGTACGGCGCGGTAAGCGTAAAACAATTTCAACGATACGTCAGGCAACAACAGGGGAGTTAAATTCGTTTAACTACTTACTAAGTGTTGTTTAATGTTTTATTGGTAGGCTATTTCGTGCAACTTGTAGTAAGAACTTTTTCGTAAGTAATATTCAACATTTATAAATTGAAGTCGTCACATTAATTTTTTAACAGATCGCTTTCCCATTTTGGTATACCCCTATACAGGGTGTCCCAAAACGTACCGGCAATATTTCAGGGATGAATTCTAGAACTTATTTAGAGTCGAAAAGTTCATGTAAACATATGTCCTAAACGTAACCGTTATCGAGTTATTGTTTATTTTATAATTTATGTGGCTGAAATTTTAGTTCAACGGATTTCTGAAATACTGATCTAGTTGCCATGATCGCGTCTTTTGTTTGGTAACATTTGAACATCGTTTTTAACAAATAATTGTTTGTAGCTTGTCAGTTTATTACTGTGATACTGAAGTTATTGGCTTCTTGTTTTTATCCTTATTCCCATCGTAATTCACAAGTGATTCACAATGCCAATGATACTTTCAAAAAAAGAATATGCAAATATTCATTATGTTTACGTCTGTGTAATGGAAATGCTTTAGCAGCACAAGCATGTCGTAGAAGATATACCAATAGAAGACTGCCTACGCGTGCAGTATTCTTTAATTCACATCGTCAGCTGAGGGAACATGGCACTTTCAATGCAAGACATGCAGTCGGCCAAGGAATTATCCGTAGACCCATAAACGATAATGAATAATTTCCTTATTTATTACAGGAAGATCCGTCTTTAAGTGTGCGAAGAATTCCATTACGTACTGGAATATGTGGAAACCAGGTTTGGAGAATAATAAGAAGAGCTCGCTTAGATCCATATCATCTTCAAAGAGTTCAAGCTCTAGATAATGATTTTGCAGCTTGTTTAAGATTTTGTAATTAGGTACAAAATAATCAAAACCTACCGCATATTTTATGTACCGATGAAGCTTCTTTCGCACGAGATGGTATCAATAATTATCATAATTTTCATAAAGGTGCTGCAGAAAATCATCATTTAAGAAGACGCTCGCGTTTTCAACATAGATTTAGTGTTAATATGATAGAGGATATTCTTAATGATTGTCTGATTGGACCATTTGAACTGCCACACAGTTTGATGGTGCGAATTACGAATATTTTCTAGAAAACTCTTTGCCCTTATTACTGGTAGATGTGCCATTAAATAGCAGACGTGCAGTGTGGTATCAACACGATGGGGCACCAGCACATCAATGTCTTCGTGTTAGAGCTTGGCTTAACTCACATTTTCCGGGAAGATGAATTGGAGTAGGAGAACCCGTAGTATGGCCACCGCGTTCGGCGGACTTGACTCCATTAGATTTTTATCTTTGGGGTCACATGAAACAGATTGTTTATGCAACTGATGTGCACACACGGTAGAAGAATTACGCCAAAGAATACACTAGGCTGCCGATATTATTAGGAATAACCCAGCAAACATAATAAGAACGCAGCGATCTCTTCTGCGACGTGCGGCTTTGTGTATCGAACACAATGGAGATAACTGTGAACATTTCTTGTAAATAAAATAATAAAAATGTATCAAGAAAATATTTATTTCATAAAATTCGTTGAACTAAAATTTTAGCCACATAAATTATGAAATAAGCAATAACTCGTTAACTGTTACGTTTGAGACATATATTTATATGGACTTTTCTACTCTAAATAAGTTCTGGAATTCATCTTTGAAATATTGCCGGTACACTTTGGAACACCCTGTTTCCGGCTGGACTACGTCGTCAACTGGAGGTCACACTCAGCAGTCAGGATTTCTGGAAACTGTTTTTATAAGAAAATGTGCGTAATTAATACTATGCAATTCGAGATTATGTATTTCTGTACTTGAAATATCCTGTTACAATTTTCATAAACCATGTCAGGTTCTGTTTATCTTTTCCACATGAATTTTGTTTATCTTCAGCCTCGCACGTAACTAAAATTTCAAAATGTTTTTCTTTACTGAAGAAAAGCAGAGCAAAACTATTGTGGTAAAATAACAAGCAAGTCCTAACAACACATCATAGTTTTATTTTAAATGCTAGCTGGCGGGGAAATTTTTCATAATGAAGATCGAGTGAGACGTATTATCTCTAGATATCAAAGATAAACTAACTCTAACTAACTTTCGTTATTATTGAACGAGCTGACTTAGAAGGTAAACTAAATTTGCCGATTGCCCCTGGGACATATTCTCTGTACGCTGATGCATCCATTTAGATTAGAGCTGCATAACCCGTTTAGCTGTATTAGTTAGAACATTATTCAGTAGTAATGCTAACAATAGCAAGACCTTATATTGTGCACTTCATTCTAGTTTAAGAAATTTGCTAAAAATATGGAGTGTATTAATATTATTTATATAATAGATTTTCTTGTAAAGAGCACAGAAATCAGGTGCTACTGAAATTAACATGTGTATTGTTACAAACGAAAGGGAAAGTGTGTTAAGAGAAGACATTTATGATTAATTACAGTAAACAGCAAAGACAAACAGAGTTGTCATTGCAGTATATTCTAGATCAGCGCGATGAGATTGAGGTCGGGAGAAATCGGTGGCCATAATATAGTTGCATACATTCAGCTAGCCATTATGGAGAATAAAAACAATGAATAATTATAAAAAAATAGTATCGTTATCATCAAAGTAGATTTTATTGTATGATATTGATTAATCAATATTTTTCTATGATTAATAACACCTTATACAAAGTGAAATCAATATTTATTTTATACATTTGTGATTGTATACAGATATAATTTTTCTAAAATATATGTACTTGATGCTCAGTTTTCATTGATATACCGTATTCCGTATGTAGCTGTCTGTTAGCTATTTGTTAGTATTCGTAAAAATGCCGTAATCTGACGGATTATTGTTATTGTAAATGAAACAATAAAATGTTTTGTTTAAAACTATATACTTCGCATTTATTTGTGAATTACCTTTACGTAGTTCTTGCTGTTAGCAGCTGAGGACCCCGAGTACGAATCGGAATCATTTTTTTAGCCATTAATTTCATTTCATGCTGGAATTGGGAATAGCAGAAAAAAAGACATACAATTCCGTGGAATCTAAAATTTTTTACTATTACATTAGCTTTCAGATCTACAACTGACTATCATTTTCCACCACTAGAAGTTTGACAAAGCAAAAATAAAATGGTAGATCGAATTATACCTGAGAATACGGCGAGAATTCGTAGATAAGGTATTATCTGCTACTGTTCTGCATCCATTCTACCATAGAGTACCTAATATTCGGTATCCATGGGTTTATTGAAATAAACATTATTTAAAATTTTCCACCTAAAACGGCATATGAAAATTAAACAGATATTTTGAACAACCTCTTTTATCTGAAAGGGCAGTGGATTTTGAAATACTTGGTGGGAAATAAAGAGAGCAAATGTTGTAGTTAGTAGTGGTACATTCATTAGACAATTCTAATGGTAACCTCCCGCAAATTAAGCATATAACCATTTTGATATTAGTACTAAATCATAAAAATTAATTAGTGTATGAAAATTAATCTGCTAGCGTGACTACCGCTATCACCGTTTATTCGAAAATTATAGTTAGTAAAAATCTATAGCTTAGATACCTGTAATGAAATTAAAAGCATAGTAAGATAGTTACTTAAACATGTTTGAATTACATTTTGAATAGGTTATTCCTACGCCTACGTAACACGGTTATCGTTTAAGGAATGTATGTATAACTACAAACAATACAGATATTGAAACATCAATTTACAAAATTGCAAATCTTATAAAAATGATAATCAATTTCGAAATGTTTTGTATAAAAAATATTTGCAACAATATTTGATTTTTCATCTGAATCGAGATTGGGCCAAGCCTGAATGTAAAGGTTATCTATTAACAGCCTGACTGTAATTTTTGTTACGTATACGATGTATACGTATGTAGATATCTCTGACTTTCTCATAGGTATATGGCGAAGAAATACAACAACAAGCAAACCCAGATATCATCTTCATTTTTAAGTTTATACTACTGAAGCAATGTTTCGTAAAAACCTAAGCCGAATAGAAATATGCTAAAAAATAAGATGGTATCCTTCTATAATAATCGGAAGTGATATCAGCTTCTGATTTTTAAATGGTTCGTTTACATTATATTCTCCATTTATATGATACGCGACTTATACCTTTCTTGCAAAAACACGAAGGTCACTAGGTTTCAATTTTCAAAAAATTATAGAAGGCCTTAGAATGACGTTCTGCCAATTTAAAAAAAATGATATTTCAAGTTTTGTCTCTTCACACAATCAATTTTATCAAGGTCTTTAGAGCCATCTTCAAAACGTATATATTTTTAAGCATTGGAAATTTTGAAAACATGCTGTGTTGTTTTATTTTAACAAATTATTGTTCCTATTACATTAGATAGTGTGTTTAAACTATGGAATTTAAGTTTGATGAATATGTTGATATGATATAGATAGTTAGTGAGTGCTGTGGTAATTTTAATGCGGCGGCAAGATTGTACAAGAAGTACTACCCGAACAGAAGACAAACCGATCAAATGTTACGCGAACTGGAAATGTTGGCCATAATCCAGGCATGGGGGTGGTCGACAAAGAGGTATATCCAGAGCCATAGTGTGCATAAGTCTACGGTTCACCGTATCCTTCATGATAATAATTTGTATCCTTATAAAAAAATTGAGGTTCCGCATTTGTTAACAGCTGATTATCCACAACAAGTTCAGTTTTGTCAGTGGCTTCTACACATTTTTTCACCAATAGAATTTTGTGGACGGAGAAAGCTACATTTACCGGCGACGATCTATGCAATTTACGCAACAATCACGATTGGTGTCATGAAAATCCTTTTGCCACGCATGATAGAAATCATCAAGTTCGGTCCAGAGTTCGGTCCAGTATTAATGTTTGGACAGGAATTATAGATATTTTCCTAATTGGTCCTGTTATCATTCCAATTAGATTGAACGCCCAAAAGTATTTACGTGCTCTAAATGAGGTAATACCAGTTCTTTCGAAAGTGTGCTACATGTAATAAGGCGTGATATGCGATGGCAACAGGATAGTGCTCTAACAAATTTTGGTATGGATGTCAACATATGGTTAAACCAATACTATTCAGGAAGGTGGATAGGACGGGGTGGTCGTGTGCTTTGGTCTTCAAAATTTCTAGACTTGACACCCTTAGACTAATTTTCTGTGGAACTTCTTGAAGCACCTAGTATGTCAAATTCCAGTAATAGACATCCAAGAACTGGAAATCCGCATTAATTACGCTGCAGCATGTATACATAGGCACATTGCTAATGTGCAGAATGTAATTGGAGGAAGAGTTGCAGATTATGTGAATGTTGAAGGTGGTCACATTCAACAACTTTATTGAATTCGTTCTTTTCAGATTTGTGTTGTTATTGTCGGTCGTATTGTTCATGCTTATAAATATACGAGCCCTAACAACTATATATTGGGACAAAATAAAATACATATATAAGTCAGGTATTTGACAGTTTATTTGTTTTTCTAATAATTTTTTTAATCTAATACTAAGTAACTAGTTAATTAACAACAATTGGAGCCAATCAGCAACACAAAAAATAAAATACTTATTCTATCGTCTCTAATTAACGAGAAAAATGTTCACATTGCGTGGCAACTAAATATTGGGACATAGAACTTTTTTTTTTGTCTAAAATGGAGTAACAT
>JABXWE010048156.1:0-18232 GCA_014611495.1 Limonius californicus
CCGAACTAAACGCACTTCCTCGCGACAAGGTTAAGCAGGCTTTCCGCGACTTGTATCGTCGATGGCAACGGTGCGTAGAAGTCGATGGAGATTACTTCGAAGGACGCTAGAGGTATTTTCACCTATGGCTACCTCACATGCTTTGTTTTTGATCAATCCCGTTATATATTTGTCCGACCTCGTATGTTTGTATTTGGCGGCTTATGGTCGTCTATTATTGATAATTAAGCAAGCGGCAAAGTTTGATGTTAAAAAACAAAAAAACAATCAAATCCAGTTGCAATTTTTTAACCGCACTATTGTCAAGTCGAGTTTGTGTGTTTGGTCGAATAATCTTTCCTGTCTTCTTAAGATCTTATTTGTTCATTTTTTTATTCGTGTGTTACATTTGTGTTATTAATAAAAAACAAAAATACAGAGAAACCATTTAACAATAGCACAACGAAATTTAGCCGTTGAAATGCACCAAAGAGGAGAACGCCAGGTCGACATTGCTGATATGATAGGAAGCACGCAGAGCGTAATTTCACGTGGCCTTTCGCGCCTTAGGGAAACAGGTACAACTGCAAGAGAGCCTGGAAGTGGATCTTTCGCATCACAACACCTCGTGAGGTTCGACTTCTGGTAATTAATGCAAGAATCCACCCCTTGCAACTGCGCGACATCTACAGCAAGTGCTCCAGAATGCCACAGGAAATCGAGTCTCGGACCAAACCTCAGCATACCCAACCAGTCGTTCGCTTTGGTGGTGGTGGCCATATGGTATGGCTTGAAATTTGTTTAGGGTAGCGTACTGACCTCCATATCTGTAATTGTACACTCACGAGCCAATGTTATTGCCAAAAGATCATTATGGGCCCTGTTAGGAACCGTTGCATTGGATTAGAATATTTTGTTTTTCTTGACGACAACGCACGGCCGCGTCGTGTTCGGGTTGTTTTAGAGATGCTTCGAGATGAGGAAATAAACCATCTTGCTCTTCCGTTGCTATTTCCAGACCTCACCCCATCGACCATGCGTGGGACCTTTTGCAAAGACAGCTGGATCATAATAAGGCATACTGCTGTGCAGCAGCTTAGCGATGTATTGCCGGTACTATGGCATGATGTTCTACAAGAACATATTGATAATTGCATTGAAGGTATGCCAGCAAGGTGCAGAGCAGTTATTACTGTTAGAGGTGGTGCTACGCAGTATTAGAATTTAATAAATTTAAGTTAAGTGGAAGGGTACAATAACAATTTTCATTACAATATTGTTAAATTTCTTCTTTAAACGTACCTGTGTTGTAATTGTCATGTTGATTACTAAAAAGGCGTTACATTTTGTTGTTTTGGTAGTTTGTTATTATAAATGCAGTTGGTGTTGCCTTTAAGTGTCTTACACTGTAATATCCCTATTCATTTTTAAGTAGTTTACTTCCATAACTTAAGTACAACGATGGCTGATGCTGTTGGAAAATACAAACATTACAGTATAATGAATAAAAGACATAGACAGTATAGATTATAAAAATATGCAAATGGTTATTGATTGGCAATTAGTTGCTAGTAGAAGTTAGTATGGGTCCGAAATCAGGAAATAAAAGACGAACATCAAGCAACAGACATCATAGAAGTTGTGAAAAGATGAAGAAAAATATGGAACAACCACGTTATAAGAACAGACAGTAAAAGGCTGTTCAAAGTAGCAAGGGATTAGAGTCGAGAGGAAACAGATATCTAACATGAAGAGATTGACGAAAGTTGGATATCAACATCCACTGAAGAAAAGCAGGTTGTTACCTATATAAATGAAGAAGAAGAAGAAGAAATAGAAAAAGAAAAATAAGAAGGAAAAGTCATGTTTCAAATCTATAAAGCATTAAATACATTTTAATGATTATCTTTACAAATAGGTCGTTGACGGTTTGCTTCTTCTTCTTCTTCTCCTTCTTCTGGCCTTGATCTACTGATATTCGAGAATAGGTCCCCTACTGTTTTTCCATTTCGTCATATCTTTCGCTATGTGCTGCCATCTCGTTTCTACTACCCTTCTTACATCATGTATCCACTTCTCGTGTGATCTTACACTTCTTCTCCATCCGTAGGGTCTCCAATCTAATATTGTTTTGCACCATCTGTCTTCCATTCTGGTCACATAAGCAGCGTATCCCTATTTCAATTCAACTATTCTCCTGACGGTTTACTTTGTGAAAAATAAAAATTCTTTTCTTTGACTACATTCCCTAACGGTACATCGTTTATTTACTGATTTTGAGAATCTCTAAAAGTACGTTATAACCGATTTGTAGTGTATAACTGTATATTATTGTATAACTGCAATTGAAATTACTTTTTTATAACTTAGGTTGTAAGCTGGTTGAAAAATAAATAACTACCACAAAATTTGTGACGTGTCATTTAATGACAGAAATAAACAAAAACAAAAACATTACCGCTTAAATAGTAGTAAGGCACCTCTGATTCCTAATATACAGGGTGTTTTAAAGCTAGTGTAAAAGACCAATTAGTTCGTATGGTCGTTTTGATAAAAAATGTTTAATATACATTTTCGCCATGCAGATTCTTGCCTAGCGTAATGCCGCATCATACTGATATCACATACGTTGTCTAATATTAAGTGGGGCATCTTGGAATATCTTATTAATATTAATGAATATGTATATAAGTGTACCACTGGTTAGAGTACTGGGTTCAGGTGCGGAAGGTAGGGGGTTCAAATCCCCGACACGATGCTTGACGATGATTGAGTGCCTACGTTCGAATAAACAAGAGGTAATAATGCGCTTTCAAACGCGAGATGCCCACTACATCACCACGTGTCGTGAATTTGGCAAGCAACAACCGGGTGTAAAAGCAAACATTTTCCGCCTTGCAGGCCATACTCTTTCATAGGATGTTGATCCTTAACACCAATATGAATGTAAATATTAACACTAAAACGTTGTTGGCATAGGGTTTAAATGAGAACATGCGGCTATACTAAATTGGTGTTCCCTGGCCGCATGAAGAGCATTTCCATTGCAATATAAACTAAGTATTATTGAGACACTTTGTCAATTGTTGTTATAGATACATCAAATAATTAATTTAATTTTGTTATGTTTTTTGAAGGTCATTTGATTATACAGTTATGAATTAATTATGCAATTAAAACTCTGATCTCTAGTAGTTTCGCAATTAATTAGAATTGTACTTTTGCTCATTTATCCTTTTTTACTCAAAATTACCTCACCAAACAAATCCCAAAGTCTTTTACATTAGTAGGGAACCATTTTCTGTATAAAAATACAAATTACAATTAAGTTCAACCATAAACTGTAAAAAGGGTTGCATAACAAATTATATGTAGGTTTATTATCATATTTGAATAGCCCTGTGTACAGGGGACTTTAATAGTTATGCAAACATTTTAAACAGTGATTATTCACATCGAAGGAATACACGCAAAATTGCCTTATGAAAATGTTTAGTTTTTTAAAAACACAATGAAGTTACCTTGTTTGAGAGCCACTGAAATTTTTCAAAATGAGCATGAAGTTTTTTAATTGAGATGTGACCAGTTGAAGCAGAGGATTTGAAACTGAGACTAAGAAAGTGTTAAAGTTAAAAAAGTACCTGCAATAAGAAACGCTCTGCTATGTATTAATTATTATTAATAAAAACATTTTATTTGTGATTGTGAAAAACTAAATCATAAAATGAATTGCAATTAAAAACAAGTCGTTAAAGGACATGCTCAAAGTGCTGACCAGCGCTGGCAATACAAGCTTCCGGCGTATCCAAGACATCCGAAAGCGTTCCAAAACCCCTACTCTAAACAAGCTGCTTCATGTGACCCCATACAAAAAAATCACTAGGATTTAAGTCAGCCGATCTTGGGGCTCCATTACGGCCTATCCAACGATTTGGGAACATGTTATTCATCCAAGCCGTCACTTGTGCAGCGTAGTGAGGTAGAGCGCCATCATGGAGATAAAGCATGTTCTGTGCGTATGTAAGGGAACTTCCAGTAGCAACTCTGGTAGAACATTTTCCAAAAAAACGAGGTAACCATTACCATTGAACTGTCTGGGCAAAACGTAGGGCCCAATAATATGAGCTCCAACGATTCCTATCCAGACATTGATGGAAAATGATTCACGAATTTTATTAGGATTTTCATTACTCCAAATGAGCGTGTTATGAGCGTTATGAATCCCATTTCGCAAGAAACCAGCCTCATCAGCAGCTAAGATATTTACCACAAAATTAAGATTTTCACCTTGATTATGTTGAAGCCATCCGCAAAAATGAACACGACGAGGTAGATCTCCTGGTTTCAGAGCCTGGACTTTTTAAATATATAAAGTGGATGTAGTCCTTGTTCTTTTAGAATTTGCCAGACTACAAACTGGAATACTCCTACGTGATTAGCAAGATGTCGTCCACTTATTTGCGGCTGGTTTTCCCCTTCATACAAAATCTCCTCTTCAGCATTGAGGATTCGAGTCTCACGTTGCCGGCCAATATAGCATTTGTGCATTGCAAAGGATCCAAAATATCTGAGGTGTTGAACCATACTCACAAAGGTTCGCGTGTTGGGTAGTTGCCGTCGAGGGAAACGTTCGCGATACAAATCTCGAGCAAGTACAGCATTCTCACGGGCCTCTAGATAAATTAATACTATATCAGTCCTCTCAGCATTGGTATAATCCATTTTACTGCATTTTTCTTAACGAAGATTGTTATGTTCGTTTGATTTTGCCGCTTCATCGGAATTAAAGTTTGATTTTAATTGCCGCTCTTAAGTCAATTACTATTTTTATTATTTTTAAAGATTAATTTATGGGAGGTTACTTTTGCGAAACTTCCGAATGGTTCCCATTGTTCCGTTTATTTAGTCTCGATATGGCGATCGAAAACAGTTCTTTGAATTCTTTGTTGGCAGAACGGCCGGAAGTCCCACGTGCAAAATTTGTTCTAGAATTCATGCACATATTTCGCCATATGATGAAATCTTCCAGCTGGTTGAGATTCACATTGCGTTTTCTCGTTAATCGATTTAACACCTTCGCTCGACCCGGCTGCTCATTACAATCTCGCGGCCGATGACAAAATAAAACAAACAAAAAGTGGGCGTTAGCTTCTGGGGGTGAACACACGTGGTTTTTGGAAACGGAGTAGTTGGCAACTCTTCTGCTAAATAAATATATCGTATCGTTTTTTGCCTTAGGCAAAAGAATCTTCGACTTGTGTCGGATTAAAAATATTAATAGAGTGTCAGCTTTGTGTAAAGACAATTCAGTGAAATTGTTCTCTCGACTTGTGTCGGATTAACAGCCTTCAGCCCTGTGACAGTCTCCTTTGAGCCGTTGTTAGTGATAATCCCGTACAGCGGCGGAGATATTGGCTCCTGAAGTTCCCGTTTTTTTTTTTGTCAGAAATAGTCCTGGCCATAACGTGGTCTTCATCGTGATCCAGTCTTCATTGGTGTGCCTGCGAATTTTCCTGCTTGCGAAGAACCCAAGAACACCCCAATTGTGCCTCTCTCTACTCTACTAAGAAATAGAACAGTTTAATTTTCTATGATAATATGAAACGTGAGGCAACCTTCAGTTGCCCAGCGTTTCATTATTCGTTTAGGTTAAAGTTTAATTAATTTCTGTAAACTCCTATGTCACTGGCTGCGCAGATCTGTGCGGTTAGGAAAATAAATGCCTCAAGCCAGGGACCTTTCTTGTTCGAATGTTCCAACTACCCTTCTATTCAACCATAACTATTACCATTTTGAATGTAATCTTTGCTATTGTATTATGTGTCGCCAATTTCAAACAATAGAACTATATTTGTCTTAAAATTCACCATATCTTTTATTTCTGTGTATTTTTATTGTATTGTGTGCATGAACTTTGTAAGCTTTATATACAGGATGAGACACAATAAAGGTGAGTCCGATTCCTGTAAACTGCTGGCTTCTCGGCCTTCCACGAGAGCCTGCAATCAGTTGTATTTGGAAGGTGGCGCCCGCTAATTGACGTATCTACTCTGTACACAACTAGGTACGATTTCCCTCCCGTAAGCGTTTCTCGTGAACTACCCCTACTCCTCTGAGTTTAGCCGAAGGCCCTTTTCCATCTTACCTGTTGTGGGTCGGCGAAAACGCTCGTTTGGCCCGTAACAAGATGTGAATGTGACATTAATAAAAGACAACCTTCTTTGGTTTTTAATATCTATTTTTTTCAAAAATACCTGTGGCTATCAAACTTTTGTAGAACAATTTCAACCTCTTTTTTTGAAAACTAACAATTTTGGTATAAGACGGTATTGGACGAATTGTGTTATTTTACCGTCCTTTGTTACCAGTTAGAATGTTTGCATAACTATTAAAATCACCCTGTATATAAGTATTTTGTGCACTGATCTCCATGTAAGTGACCAAAAGCACTTTACTAATTCAAAATATTTATAAAACTGAAAACATTATGAAATGATTTATTAGTTGCTTAAATTTCCGGAAATTTACAGAGTAATTTGTGTTTAAATCTCTCTTAAGTAAGCAAAATTAATTCTTGTTGGTGAATACGACAATATTGGAAATCTTATTTAATTAATACACAAATGTTACCTATATTTAAACTCCTTTACACTTAACCTGTCACTTTAGTGAAGCGGCTTGACAGTTTGGTATAACTATTATTACAACTCCTACACTATATTCTGATGGTCAAAACTTGCTGTATGTTATTGACTTATTACTTGAATCAATATATCAATACTTGATTAAAATATTGTTCGCCTAAATAAAATTGTCTCCTTGACGTCTTAATTCAATTATCCCTATGAATTGCTGTTGTTTGTTTATTGATTGTCACTTTGATATATGTTGTTTCATCCTAATGTAATGTGTCTCATCTGAACAAAATAATATTAATTGAAAAAGTCACTTAAAGGACATGCTATTATAATCCAATTATGAGTTACGATATCAGGATTATGTTTCTACTAATGCAACCGTCTTAAACCTAAGGTGGCAATTATAATTACCTTTCGTATACAAAAGCAAAATTTATAATAGGAGTGGGTATTTGTATATATCAACCTTCTGATGACCATATATTATAAATAATTTGCTAAGCCAAAGATTTGTATGCGATTAAATATTTAATACACAGATATTTCTCGATTTATAGTTGTGTGTATACAATTTATTTACAATGGAGAATTTCTCTTGAGTGTTAGTTTGAAGATTGAAACATTGATATTTACATTTCATCATTGCCTACTAACGGAAAATGACGATGTCGTGACTTCTGTAATATTAAAATTTAAACGCGTATTTGTCTTCGTCAATGTTAACAAACCATTTCTTTGACACATTCAAGGTGTGCAAATCACAGTCTTACTAATAAATATTGCGATGTTTATATTAAAGTTAAACGAACCTACGGAGGCCTTGATGCAGGATTACTTGGATTAAACATTATAGATAGGCCACTTTCGTGAGTTCTCTTTTTCTTATCCCCGATGTCATAATCAATCTTTCTAACATTTAAAATTTGACTACCAATTCATTATACGCTGTCCATCTGCGTGGCTTTCTCAGGATGACTTCACAAGTATTCTGTGCATACCTCCAATCAATGTCTGATCAAATCGAAAATCGGCAGCCTGTCGCCTCCATGGGCCCGCCTCACGTCAAGTACTTCGTGTGTGGTTGCTGTGCCCAGTGGTACATCATGTATGCGGTTAATAGTTTATTAAAAGTCTTTTATTCTTGTTTGTGTAGGCGTCTTGGGGCTGTAGTATGCGCCAGCCATTACCCGCGATCTGAACTCGATTTGACGGTAAGCAAATGGCGGCCCGGCAATAAATTAACAATAAAATCGCGATACGCAGCAATAACTTTAGCTTTTATTTTTATTAAAGTCTACCTAAAGGCTGTTGGTTCTTGCAAGATACTTTGAGTATTTTAAAATTGTAGTGCTTTGGTTACTTAGCTGTACACGTTTATCAGCAGTCTGAGAAAAAAGTGCATTAGTCTGTTTTGTTTCTATCGAAACCATGGTAAATTTTTGTTTTGTACAGAAAGGAAACCTAATTGTCAATTTTATACTTTGCGATTTTAAGCTTATTTACATATGGCAGCGTATACTACGGTTATAAATTTGTTGTCATGTTTTATGCCTTATACTTTTAAGCTTGCAGTATATTGGATTAAAAGAACGTTCTGGCATAAATTATACTAAATATATCAAAAGAGTTGACGTCTGAGGACAGACAAAATATAAAGTAATGTTAACGTAGGTTTTCCCTAGTGTCTGAATTAATTAGTTTTATTATGTATTGTGTAAATTATAGTTTGTGAAAAGATACTAAAGATAAAGTCGACACTGGTGTTTTGTTCCAGGAGGTGAAAATATTTAATAAAAGACCTATGTAAAATATATTTTCATGTTTCACGCCATAAAAAGCGCTTAAAACGAAGTTATTTATTTAGCTACAGAGTTAGCTTTGGGGGGGGGGTTAGCTATCACTACATTAGAGTTTTTGCTTCAAACAACAATATTTTTCATCTATTAAAAAATAAGAATAAACTGTATAGATTGTAAAGAATGCATGTTAGAGAAAACGTATTTTTTTAATATAAAATACATTTTCAATACATAAGACCATTACACATAAACCATTACAACCATTAAAACCTAAAACTATTCTGAACGGATAGAGCCCACCTATGGTGGGCTTTACAACTGACATCTAATCTAAGTTTTCAATCTCTGTCAATATTTGTAAAACCTTACGAATTATAGTTCTCATATCGAATTCATCAACTTTGTCAGGTCATCCAAAGGCTGCGAAAGGTGGAAAAGTCTTTAAGAAACTTATCGAAGAATTTAATTCCTGATAATGGTCGTGGGTTAGAGGCTAGCGCGTTAGACTTCTATGCTTAAGTAAATATATTGTGCTGAGGATTAGAAATAAGAACCTTTACTGAAAATTTTGATGACTCTACTACATATTACGATTTGCATTCATAATTGTAGTTTTCCATTATCTTTAAATATATTAGGACCTTCCATCTGTTTTGTTCGTTATCTCATGCGATATGAAGAGCTGTTGCTTACTAATTGCAAGATACTTTATGTGATCACCCGTTAGTTCATATTTCTTTAGATTACTAACTTACATACAACTATGTGGTATTGTTAATGGATTAGTCATGTCAGTTGACACTATGCCAGTAAATCGGTTTCTGAGTTTGCTATCGCCAATAGTGTTCCATGTATCACTGCTGGGCACCGGCCTCTTCTTTGTCGCGTGCTTCTCCTCAGCGCTAAGGTAGAATTCCGGAGGATCTGCAGTTTATAGTCAAAATCGAAAGATACAAACTGTAGAGAAGGTTTTTGGCGTTAAAATTCCACAGTTGCCAACCACATTGAGAAACTGTATATGTTGGGTTGCAGTACAAGATTTCTATATGTTGCGCGGTAATGCTAAGCTACCGCCACTCAGTTATCTGTGGTACTACTAAGTATTTTATTTGTATTATGAAGCTTTCACAGGCCTCGGGTACTCGCCAGAGTGCCTCATTGCTTCCCTCGTATCATACGTGAAGCAATTGAAATTGAAAAACAACCTAACAACATAAACAGGGAGGATGGTTTTAGACTGAGTAAAGCTTGGACTCCAGTAGTTTATCCTCTAAGGATTCCTACGCATCATCGATCACAAGATCACGCTCCACCGGATCCGTCTTTGCCCAACGGTGACAGCCAACCAGAACTCTGTCGTTCTGCCCGACTGGCTCAAAGAGGTTTAAATACCTCCGCTTCCCGGATTTGAGTTCAGTGTTCTATTCACTCTGAAGATGCAAGCTGCAATGTCTTGCGAAACGTTAGTTTGTATGGGTTCACAAACAGCTAACAGGCATAAGCCGATTAAGTATTATTGTCCTGCCAAATAAAATACATCAAGGTCAAATCCTTGTCCGCCCCAAGATTTGAATAATATAAGCACACGGCCCTGTTGAGGCAGGCAGGGCCTAGGAACAAATAGTGCTCAAACTTCTAGAGCAAATGCTTGTAAAGGCAGACAAGGTACAGGTCGTGGCCTTACCTGATAATACTGGATGTAGTTCCCAAATGACGACGCGTTCTAAGCCGAAAGTAAATTGTAATATTGATAGTAGTAGAAGTATCTAAAAGACAGTTACAGAACTAGAATCAATAGAAATATATATCCTGCGTAGACGTTGTATGGTTTCGAGAATGTATCATGTTACCAACAATTTAAGAAGAAGAAGAATGATAGTAGAAGAAAGCATATCAGAAGAAATGGAAATAAGAAGGTTAATATGATATCGACACATCCGAGGCATGGCACCAGATATGCCACCGAGAAAAATATGGAAGTGGCAACCTGCAAGTAAACGAAAAAGGGGTGTACTTCTGGAGCAATGGAATATACAGGGAGAATGAAATATGAAAGAAACAGGTCTTGATAATAATGATTGAGAAGACAAAGAAAGGTGGCGTTTAGGATGCGACTGATGGTTGAATTAGCTGTGAAGATTGCGTATATACACAAGGTTTATTCGGAAACTAAGATCCGTTTCAATATATCCACTGGGTGGAGGACGTAGTCAATTTGATGAGAACAAAGCGCTAAAACGACCACTACAATTGAAAATTCGGTCAAGTGTGAAGTGCACGCATTGATTCGTTTTTACTATACAACAAACGAAAAAGCTGCCGAAATGTACCACCAAATAAGCGAGATTTATGGTGCAGGCATCATGAGTAAAGAGGTCAGATACTGGTGTAGACATTTTAGAGATGAGCGCGATTAGGAACGAATTGGGAGAACTTCTGTTGTCAATAAGGATCTTGTAAAAAAAGTGAACAAAGAAGTTCGTGAGGATGCAGTTTCACAATTTCAAAAATGACCGCATGTTTTCTTAAAATTTCAAGTACGGTGTGAAATCACCACGAACAAGCTACAGTATCACAAACTTTGAGCGAAGTGGATGCCAAAGATGTTGAGGGATGTTCATAAAAACCTAGTCTTTGCATTGACCTTCCTGCATCGCTACGACACTGATAGCGATGAGTACCTGAATCAAATTGTGAATGGCGACTAGACTTGCGGATACAAATGTTGAAACTAAGCAGTGGCGTATTTTAAATCGTTTTCCTGTAACGTGGTAGAACAATTAATGCAGATGTGCATAATGAGATCTTACGAAAGTTGAGAAGGGTGACTCAAAATAAAAGAAAAAGATTGATGACCTCAGAAATCATGGTTTTGCACGATAACGCCTAACCGCACCCAATTGCTCGTCCTGTGCAACTCACTGAGCAATGCTATTGGGCAAATTTTAACCATTCCCTCTATAGTTTAGATTTACAGCCCAGTGACTATCACCTCTTCCTCTATTTAAATATTTTTTTAAGAACCCGCGATCGTTGTTTCGACGACGACGGCCTCAAAACGACGATACAAAGTTAGATTTCGTCATAGGCGCCAACCTTCTATGAAGAAGGTATACAAAAACTTGTATGTGGGGTTAAATCATAATAATTTTTTTAACTGTTCTTTCCTATTTTACCGCGATCGACCCTTAATTTCCGAAGAAGCTTCGTTTATACTTATACAGGGTGTTTTAGTTTTAATCTTGAATACATTGGGAAAATACTCTCCTGGTCAATCTAATTCGGAAACTATGCCTCTCACTCGCTTCCTAAGAAAGATACAGGGTGTCAAAGTTTAGAAAAAAAATAATTTTTTCATTATGTGTTTTAGAAAAATGGAGGGAATACAACAACATTTTGTATGCGTACCTTTGATGTTTGTGCTTATTTTCTAGTTATGTTAGTCCAAATGCGTCACACCAATGGGCTTACAACGGATTAATTTCAAGAAAAAAAGTACGCCACTGAGTTTTTTCAATTTATTTTCTCTTTTTCCAAAATCCCCATTCAATTTGGAATAAGACGCGTTTGTACATATCTTAGATTAAAAGGTCCTTGTTTCAGAGATATTAGCAAAGCAAGCAAAATAACTCTGATAGTTTTAAATAAATATTATATTGTAAAATAAGAAAAAAGAAATAAGAAAATTTAAGAAGATATTCAGATGGAAAGACATAAAGGAAAGCCTATTTTAAGTAGGTGAAGAAATTAAAGGGGAAAACACAGGAAAGAAGAAGCGAATGGGTGACTGAAAACATAATACAACTTATGAACAAACGAAGGGAGAAGAAAAACAAAAACCTAGATAGATATAAAGAACTCGAAGATATAATTTAGAATAAAATAAAAGAAACAAAAGGAAATTGGCTAGAAGAGAAATGTAAACATATTGAAGATCTGCAAGAGCGACACGATGATTTGAATTTGCACCAAGCTATTAAAGAGCTAGCAGGAAACTATAAAAGAAGGAAACCGATGACTATTTTAAATAACCAAAATCAAATAGTATATATAGAAGAAAAAATAGGGTATACGGAAAAACTACATAGAACAGTTATTCAAGAACCACAGGAATGATAGACGTCCAACGATAAATTCACAAGAAGGTCTATACGATTCTATACGAAATCATAATGACAAAAATTGGCAAAGTCACAGGAGAGGACGACATCTCAGCGGAATACCTAAAGTATGTGGCAGATATCGTAATAGACTCGCCAACAGACATGTTCAACTGAATATACATGTGCAGCATTATCCCAAAAGAATGGTTACGCTCGACTTTTATAGCGATACCGAAAAAGCCTAAAGAACAAAGATGTGAAGATTTCAGAACCATCAGTTGAATGTCACACACACTAAAAGTATTCCAGCGAATTATATACTATAGAATTATATACCATAGAATTAAAGGGAAAGCCACATACAACGAATGGACTCGGCAAGACTCCCAAAACAAGCACTAAGCTACAAACTAAGAGGAAGGCGAGATGTAGGGAGACCGAGAGCGAGATGGCGACTGGAGTCGGAATAGGGTCGAAGGCCTAATCCATAAAGTAGGTGATGATGATGATGATGAGAATTCAAGGCAAATGCGAAAAATAGGGACAAGAGAGGTCATGTTTGCTATGGTGGTAATAGTGGAGCGGTGCCCAGAAGTTTGCAAAGAAGTATATTTAGACTATGAGAAGGCTTTTAATAAAGTCCAACACAAAAAGTTAATAGCACAACTACAAAAAGTTGGTCTAGATGTTAGAGATCTAAAAATAATCAGAAATTTGTATTGGAATCAGGAAACCACAGTACGAGTAGAAGACGCAGTAACGGAAGAAATAGAGATTTCAAGGGGTGTTCGTCAAGGATGTATACTATCTCCCTTACTTTTCAACGTAGGTATATTCATAATGTCTCATACAAATGCATTAGAGGACCGACCTGAGGGAATTAATATAAACGAAACTATTTTTGATAATATACAGTATGCGAATGATACCATAATCGTGGCTGACAAAGAAATGGATTTGCAAATTTTAATGGATAGACTGAACACAGAAAGTAATAACATGGGACTAAGCATAAACATTAATATAACGAAAAGTATGCTATTTAGTAAAACAGTTAATTTACACATCATTCTAGAGCTTAATGGCAAGACAATCGAGAACGTGGACAGCTATACATATTTGGGACGAAACATAAACAACAAAATGGATCACCTTCAAGAAGTTAAAAGAAGAATCGAAATTGCTAGAGCAAGCATCTTTAAAATGAAGAATGTTTAGTGTAATTTGAAGCTATCCATAGGTTTGAGAGTGCGAATATTTAAATGTTGTATATGGTCTACACTATTATATGGTTGCAAAATCTGGACAATAACAAAGACACTGAACAACCGAACCATGGCTATATCCAAGAATGAGATAGGCACACGACCCCAGCTAACGCAATTAGTTAAAAAACGCGAAACACAGTAGTTCGGTCATATTATGAGACACAGTAGATATGATACACTACGAGTAGCCTTAGAAGGCAAAGTAGAAGCATATCGAGGACAAGCAAGAAAGAGAAAATCCTGGATCAGAAACATCAAAGAATGGACTAACCACAATACACATACAATCTTCCATACCACCTAGGAAAGACATAGATTTGCTATAATGGTCCCTAACATCATATTTTCCGGCACTAGAAGAAGAAGAAGTTATGTAAATTGTACAATTAACTGTACCAGTTCTTGTAAAATTTTGTCGGTCCACGGAATTCAAGATCTAGTTGCAAAAATTTAAGGGCTTTTTTGTGTCCCCTGGATATAAATCTTACACAGCTTGTAGATGAGAGGCTTTTCGGTGGTCTTTTATTAAAATTTAAAACACTCTTGATTGCGGCATGTTAAGATTTCTAACTGGCCGTCTGATATTCAAGTGTCTGTTGGCATTAAAAGCCCAGAGAATTCTGTTACCATCCCCGTTATTCCAATTTTGGGCTCTATTTTGCTCATCAGCTTTCCTCAATCCAAATTCACATACTGCGTATCACAAAAACTTGTGCTTTAGGTTCTCTTCTTTCCGGAAAACAATGTCGGTATTCCTGGACTGTTGCAACAGAACTTCCATTGCAGAAACCATAAACAAGTGAATGTCCGCATACTCAGTTTTGGAAAATTATCTTGGTATTTTTTCTTTAAATAATATCACAACTTCAACAACTAAAGTAAAGTAAAGATTGCCACTGACATTCAAGCAATTATATTAGTGTTTCTAAGGCCAACTCAAAATAATTTTGATCCATAGCGGGCTTGGATGCTTTTGAAGAAAGACAAGTATCTCTGAAACTAGTACCGTAATTTAAGATCTATAGAAACGCGTATTATTCCAAATTGAATGGGGATTTTGACAAAAGAGAAAACAAATTGGAGAAACCTAGAGGTTAACTTTCTCTCCTTGAAATAAATCCGCTTTAACCCCATTGCACGCCACTGATGTGACGCATTTTGAAGTACATGTAAGTATGTGTGCGAGGTTTCTATGGTTGTCGTCGTGGAGGTGGCCGTACCGTATCAATCGTTTACTGCATATGGTGTTTAAAATATTTCCTTCTACATTCACCATTTGTCATACTGTGTCATTTCTGACATGGTCCAATATATGGCTGCTTCTTCTCCAGAAATTCATTTCCAGGGATATCAACTTCTCCTTATATCTCTAATCCAGTTCCCATGTTTTCGCTCCATATACGTGCATATACTCTCTAGGATTTTCTTGTAGATTACAGTTTTATTTTTTTTTGTTATATTGTCGCTCCATAATAGTGGTTTTAATTAACGGATCATTCGTTTCCCTTGTCCTACTTTATTATTTATGTCTTGCTTACTTCTAACGATTGAGGAAAGGCTCGCTTCTAAATATTTAAAAGAGGTGCGGCGTTTTATTTTGCAGGTTCCAATATCCAGATCTTCATGTTCTTCATCACCTGATACCATATATTCAGTCTTTTTGGGGTTTATTATTAGACCCCATTTCTCGTATTCTTGTCTTGGAAGTACATAACTTCCGAAAATAACTCTATACAAGGAAGGTGTTTGATTTGCTCTATTTTCCTAGAAGTTATAATGAAAAATCATTTGGTTTTCTAAATTTTAACACCCTGTATATTTGAAGCTTTCACAGGCCTTAGAGGCCCATCGCTTTTGGTGTGAGACAAGGCTAAGTTAGTTTGTGTAATGCACAACAGGGCCCGACTCTGCGGGTTTCCGTGTTGGTGCGAAACCATGCTTAACCTGCTGTTGTATGTGAATGTTTTTGTTTATGGTCTTGTTACTCCTCTAGTGCGACCGTAATTCGAGGAGTGCCATTAATTTAATGCCCAATCGCAAATGGAGACCGAGACCCAGTACCGACCACCCAGGGAATTAGAAAAATTTCCGATCCTGGGGAGATTCAAACCGGGAAGCGTTTGGAGTATAACATCCAAAGCTTGGCTCTCTACCATTGAGCCATCCCGCCCTGAATGAGAGGCATACATGATATATTTTTCTGTATTAGAATGACCAGGAGAGTACTCTCATAAAGTATTCAAGATTAAAACTGAAACACCCTGTATACTGTGAACAAATAATGGCTAACACGTTACACAGAAGCAATGGTTCTCTAAAATATTGGGATCAAAATGTGGTACTTAATATCAGCATCAGTATTGAAGAATTTTGAATAGTGTCGTATTGATTAATTATTCGTGACTTCTCCTTCTGCTTGGAGTGCTTTATCTCTTACGAAACGTAGTGATCTTCTCCCCTATGCCTGTGTAGCGCGTTTAAAATGCCGCAGACATAGAGGATCTACAGCTTAACGTGGACTCCGAACCATGGGAAGTGTAAACATTTCTACTCCACAGAAGATTTACTAGGCAGAGTACCTCACTGGTTTGTCTTTGCCTTGCGAGGGAGCACGGTCTTTAACAATCCGATGTTCCGGTACTGGGAACTGAACTCAGGATCGTCAATGTAGAAGATTAACGCACTGATTTCACTAGATTAATTAATAAACAAGGACTGAGTAACTTAAATGATACCGATCAGAGGATTTCATTTTACTATTTTAGGAGAATACCCAATTTATTTGTCTAAAATAGTGTTACTGAACCATATCGTAGAAAAGCAGAGCATTTAAGAAAATTATACCATAGCTATTAAAATAGAAAGTCCCATAAGAGGGATTGCGTTATGTTCAAATTATTGCCCCCTATTGTGTTACAAAAGACTTTGGACATACATTTTCTATTGTAAACATTTAAGCAAAATCAAGCAACTGTTTTCAAAATATTAAAGGACAAGTAAGTCATCTACCAAATGTCAATTTGCTAAGTCAATAGCTTGCTTTGAGCAAATTACCACTTATTATGAAAATATATTGTATGTTACTTTTTGACCATCGTTTTGTTTGCAAAATAGTTACATTGGCATATTTTTCAGAACGCTGTTGCCAATAGCAAATTCTTAAAATCATAATTATAATGATATCATGTTAAACTGTGTATCTCAATTCTTGCAACGCCTGCGGCAATAAGTTATTTACTGATGTTCTAATAAAATGAAACTGGAAGGAAACACTTGACATTTTGAGGCGAGCAAACTTTTATATAAGCAATTGCTGCAAATCTTTCCGAAGGGGTAAAAACTGGTGTGTGGCTCGCGCTCCGATAAATAGGCGGTAGATTTAAACTCTAAAAGATGACCGATTGCAACATGAAACAGGTCATCTAGAACACTAATAGCAGGCTCCTTATAATTAATGGCCGTCATGATATCGAAACATGTTTCTCTGGAAAACATATTGTTAACCATGACAATAGTCCCGCACGTTATTCGATTTATAGCTAAGTTTTTACACCCTCTGCACGACTCGTAAAAGTTGCTTATTTGAGCCGACAATAATAAATGCTACAATAGCGAAAAATCGAAAATCTGATATGTAATCGTTTCTGATGAAAAACTCGTATTGTAACTTATCAAAATTAGTATTGTAAAATTGTACATCAGGGGGTAAACATAGATTTAACCAAACATTTTATGTTAATTTGTATGTTAATTTGTAAGCAATAAATGCAAAAACTATAGATTAATGTACCCGAAAATCTATACACATTCCATTCCTGCAAGCTGATTCGTAGTAAAAAGGTTCCATATAACCTGAACTAAAAAAATATTTACACAATCATGGTGGGATTACGAACTATTGCATACATTTGCATAAAGATGTTAATCGGGCCGTTCTGAGTGATGCTTTATCCGTTTTTGAGAAGGGTTGTACGATGATAAATCAAATTGATTTTGACCTTTAGGATTTTATAGTGAAGGGGTATCAGATGCCCCTAGAATGACTGCTTTCTGGAAACTGAATGGAGCTTACCACAACTTGATCTACTGACAATTACGGCGAATTCTTTAGAGATTAACAGCAAACCTCATTTACGTACTATTCAGCGATTAAATCCATATAAAGGCGAGATTCACGAGTGAAATAACTCATTAAAATACGTTAATCGCATTTATATTTGCTGTTTAAAGTCAGGCTGCGCTATAACTCACGAGGAAGTCAAATACGGGTTCATGTAACACGAGGGTTAACTAACTCAAGATTTATAACGTTGACATCTGAACCAGTCTGAATGTGGTGTAAATAAGGTTGGCCATTATAAAACGCAAAATACATTGCATTTCTGTGGTTTACTGCCTTATTGTCTTTCCCCCGTTTATTCGTAGAACTAAAACTCGGATTAGTT
>JABXWE010048158.1:0-10046 GCA_014611495.1 Limonius californicus
AAAGACATCGTCAACGTTGCCAAGTATAATATTCTTTAAGTGTCTCGTGTGAGGAAACTAAGCACTATAGGAAGTTCGTGTTAGTGTTTTTGAGGACTGTATTTCTTACAGAAGTGTGCTACCTGAAGCTTTTAAGGTATTTAAAGGACACCCTGTATATTTCTTCGATTATATTTGCGTATTTATAATCTATTCTGGCATTTTTAATTTCCTGCAGCACCACCCACATTTCTACCGTGTCAAGCGCTTTCTTTAGTCTACGAAAGCTACCCAAACTGGTATGTTGTATTCAATTACCTTTTCGACTAGAGTTCTCATCGCTTGCAAGTGTTCCACCGTACTGAATTGTTTCCTGAAGCCCGCTTGTTCTTTCGGTTGATAGAAGTCGAGTTTTATATTTAACCAGATCATAATAATTCTCGAGAATAGTTTATGGACTTGGGAAAGCAAGCTGATGGGCCGATAGTTTTTGACGTTGTGTTTGTTGCCCTATTTGTATATTAGAACGACTTTTGAGTTTGTCCAAGCTGTCGGAATATTTTCCTCACTAAACACCTGTTAAACAGCTTCTCTAGTTGTGTTATTAACACTTCTCCCCCTTCTTTCAGCACTTCTCGTACAATCCCATTTTCCCCTGCAGCATTCCCATTTTTGTCTGTTTTAAGGTGTTTCTAATTTCCTCTTTGTTTATCGGTGGTATTTCTTTCGAATTCACATTTATTATCTTTTTCCGTCTTTCTTCTGGTTCCACATCACTTTCTATTTTTGATTTATACAAGTCTTCGTAAAATTCCTTTACTACGTTTAAAATTTCATTTCTGTCCGTTACTAGAACGCCGTCTTTGTTTATTAAACTAATTACTTCCCTTTTGCAACTGTTGTGTCTTTGAAAGATTTTCATCCCTTTATGCTCTTCCAATATTTTTCGGGCTAGTTCCGTTTCATATTTTCTTATATCTTCTTCTGCAGCCCTCCTAGCTATCTTGTTTACTTCTGCATATTCAACTGTATTTATCTTTTTCTGTAGTCTATTTATATCCTGAACCTCACCCTGATTTATCATAAAAAACTTTTCTATATTCGAGCAGTACTTTTCTGAATTTTATTTTAGCATTTCTCTATTCAGTTGCATATGTCTTTATAGAATTCTTGTACATATTCGTTCACATAGCTGTTTGTTAGGGTATATACCTGGATGACCTTTAGTGATGCTAGTTTGTTTATTTTTAGTGTGCCATATATCACTCTATCCAAGACCGCTTTAATTTCTCTTATACATGCGTATAGCCCATTGTGTATTATTATACCCACTCAACCATGGCTAGAGTCATCTTTGTTTTTGAAGAACAGGGTGTGGCCCGATTTCAATTTCCCACTTTTTTCTCCTCTCCGTCTGATTTCGCTTATCCCTAACATGTCCCATTTGATTTGACGTAATTCATTCTCCAATTCTTCCCGTCTTTCTTCCGATGAGATACCCACCTTCGGTACTTGAGTTTTAAAAATTGACATTTCCGTAGAGGTTAATTGGCATTAAAACGCCATGCTTACCAGGCTTGTTGGCGAGTTTCCAAAGGATATGGTCTAAGAAAAGATTCGATAGGTTTGTGGGTGGGATTTAGATTTGGGACATGGTTCCCCAACAGGATTTGGGAAGTGGAGAGAACCACGACTCGCGTGGGCAGGGTCGTTTCCCTGAAGTAGACCTGTCCTCCACCGGGGCTGCAGAGGAGTGCCTACCCGCTACCACAAGACTAGCGACAGATCAACCTAATAAAGAGAATCAGCTAAAACGTAACCTTAAAGGTCTGAATCCATGAAACAACTTATAAGGTTAACATTAGTAGAGGAGTAGCACAAGGGGACATAATATCTCCCAAATTATTTACATTAGTTCTTGAAGGTGTTTTTAAAGAACTTAAATGGAAGAACAAGGGAGTCAACATACAAGAACAAAAGCTTACTAACTTTAGATTTGTGAATGATATTATCCTATTCGCAAACGATGTCACTGAACTAAAAGAAATACTAGAAGCGATACAGCAAGACGCTGAAAAGGTAGGCCTAACAATGAACATGTCCAAAACCAAATTTATGTCAAACCAAGAGAACAAGTAGAAACATACATGTACCTGGGACAAGCAGTGACCATGACAAAATCAAACCAAGAAAATGAAATAAAAGGTAGAATCAAGCTTAGCTGAGCTGCATATGGAAAACTAAAGCACGTTCTAAATATGAAAATACCGTTAAAATTTAAATCAAAAATATTCGATTAATGCATATTTCCACATGGCGCAGAGACTTGAGTGCTGAATAGAAAAACCATAAACAGGCTATAATTACACCAGAGACCCATCGAAAGAAAACTACTAGGAGTTACCTTTGCAGAAAAAACAAATATATGGATACGTCAAATGCCGCTAGTTATCAACACAACGAACAGTATAGCTACCATCAAATGGAATTAGGCAGACCACGTAGCTAGACACCCTGAAAACTGGAGCGGCACTTGTACGAAATGGAGACCGTGGGATGAAAGATGAAGAGTTGGAAGACCACGACAACGTTTATACGACGGCCTAAAAAGACCAGCTGACCTGAACTGGTACAAAGTGGCCCAGAACGAAGACACCGGGAATAACATGAGAAAGACCCATATCAATATAATAGAAAACAGCTAAGCAGAGAGAAACATATATGTTGCAGTTATGTTTAATAAAATACAGGTACTGAATGAGGCTAGCAATCTGTCTAACATAAAAAAGGGAAGATATTGTTCACAGCAACAAATACATGCCGCGTAATTGGACGGATGATGACCGACGCAAGCGAAATGAAAAATAAAAACAATGTAACAGTAGTCACATCAAATTATGAAAGGCAAGGACTAGGAAATATTAACGGAGACAAATAGATATAAGTAGAAGAGACGTATGTGCCCTAGATGGAGAAAGGTATAAGGAATAATAATGGTTTGATACATAACTGATCCCCAAAATCAAATAAGGAAGAGAAAAGGTACTAATAATAAATAAAAAACACTTAAACAATATAGATAGTCCAATATGTAACTCTGCATACAAGCAAAACCTCAGCACGTAAAAGAAACTTTTTACGACGATTTTCAAAAAACTGGATGAAGCAAGGAGACCTAATAATCATGGAGGACGTTACTGGAAACATTGCAAACAACATACCTGGACTCAAATGACCATTCAACGAGGAAGTGCATAATATGAACGAGCATATGATGATAGACTTCTGCATAAACAACAACATGCAGATCAACAATACATTCTTTAAACACAAGGAAGAATGCAAGTAATCAGAAAAATGACGTGCTTGATACGCTTATATTATTTAACATTTTAGACCTGATTCAAAAATTTGATTTGATTTATGACAATATTCGGTATTTGTTTAAAATTATCAATTTTTATTTATTTTTTTTTAAATTATACATTCTTTAATTTGCATGCTGGTATTTAAAACTATTTTGTGGTATCATATCAAGAAATGTGGTTCAAAAATGTTCAGACCTAAATCCGGTTCTGTTGCCATTAAATTTGTACCTTAAATGGGTAGTCTTTCCAAAATTCCTTCTAAACCACACCGGAGGAAAGATCACAGAACCTTAACAACGAAGCTTATTATTTCGTTTCCAATCAGCGTCCGAAAGAAATCGTTTTCGGTTCATTGCGTCTAGTAATAGCCGGAAATGGACTATGATCGATTGCGATCGTATCTCCTTTTTGTACAATCTATTTTCTGTCTCCCTATACACGCTCCCCAAGCGTGACTTTAATTACGACAAAAATTTTACAAATTCCCTGTCCAAATTCGTGTCATTAAGTTAAGACAACTAACTAACCGATTAATGTTCCCTCGTTTATTTCTATTACAATTCCTCAATAAAAAAGCTAACCCTCCTCTGATTATTTATCACGTCGTCTAATTCATAAAAATTACAAGCGACTAAGTGCAACGAACCGTTCAAATCTTAATTTATCTTCGCTGGAAGAAAGAAGTAAAGAGGGATGTGGACTTATACTTTCCCGATTGATGAATAATCAATTACTTGTTTTACAAGCGGGGTCGTCAAATACGCGCCACCTGGTTTGTGTTACTTCCAATTCTATTCTCGCGTTCTCCCTCAATGAAACGGCCTCTTGCGATTGGGGTAGTTGGGGGTGAAACACTCCACTCTTGGGAACCGAGCGTAGACAGATCTGACGCTAGCTTACTTTTGAATCTCAAACTTACCGTATATAAAGCTGATTTGTAAACCCTAAAATCGACTTCCTCTTCTTCCAAATTCTTTCTATTTTTGTTTTATTAGGAATGATATTCAACAAACAAATTTAACTTACTCGACAAGATTTATGATTCCTATTTGGAAGTTAAACTAATTAAAAATTAGTTACTGCGTGTTTCAAATATTCTTCACATTATGACTAATATCTTCAGAAAGATCATCTAAATTTTTTGAGTAAGCAAATTATAAACAAGTTATTTTTGTTATAATTAACCAACAAGAGCCAAATTTCAGTTTAGTGAAAAACGTTCTTAGTTTTTTTAGAAAACTAAATTAATTTTTAGCGTCTGCGAGAGTCTACGCAGGTTCTCCTGATTGGACGTGAAGCTGATTCCGTCGTTCCGAACGACAATTACCATTTACAAAGACGATTTGTGTTCACTTAAATGGCGGAGACATCGAAAGCGACAAGTTGGGTCGGGAACAAAAAATGAACTGCTTTAATCATTCTACGACCAATTGAGAGGAAATAACTTCATTTGGCAAATCTATTATCTTAATCAGCGAGAGTATTTGCTTTTCTAAAGGTTTAGGATGCGGTATCTTGCGATGTTTTAGATTTTAATTTTAGTTATTACCGACAAAGGAAAGGAAGGGTCCAATAACTAACAGCACAAATATCGCACAAAGCAACGGGGGATATTTAAATTCCCAGCGGTTTGCTCAGTGTTAAGTCCCCTTGAAGAGGGTGATTTTCCAATCAGTAAATCAAGATAAGTCTTGCCTTCTTTAAAAACACCGGAGATTCCCTCCGGGCTCAGGATATCAGAAAGAACCGTGAAGGGACCCGAAAGCTGCGATGAGATATTCCAACCTGCTGAAATATAGACGAATTTCCAGATCAAATTTCATCGTGTATATATCATGTTTACACTATGTGAAATCTGTAATGTAAAGCGCTGACTATATATTGGGGAATTTATAGGCTATTTTTGATTCCCCCCTTCATTCATATTTTCAGCGTTATCTTAAAATGCTCGCCTTTATACCCGCAAGTTTTTCTTCTTTTCAAAAAATATTTGACAAATGTAGGATTGATGACCCCTTGACAACTTGACTTCTAAAGCATCCATCTTCCCTTATTTCATTTGGTCGCATTTTTTAAGTGATGCAACTATCGTTTTAAACTACAAAGCGGGGGTAAACTTTACCCCCCCCTCTCCCTCTTTCTGGGGTGTAGTTCCTCTACCGACTTGTAGTTTATTCATTCCGCCGTCCGTAAAATAATTATGGTGGGATCTAAGCACTTCATTTTTGGAAGTTTCATAATTCATGATGCATTAACGAACCCTTGATAAAGTAAAACTCCACCTGTAACCTATAAAGATTTTAATCCCTCGGGCATTGTTCGCTGTAGTGATTTTTCTAATTAAAATTACAGTTCTTTGAACTTAAGGTAGGGAGTTGTATTAAATTGAAACTTCTAAAACTTAATCTTCAAAGAAGCATGTTTGCGGTTAGTTACAGTCATTTTATTTGCATCATGTATTTGGCGTATTTCGATAAAAGATACACCTTTGTTCCTATCAAATGTTCAACCTTCATCCTTATGATAAAAAAATTTGATCCAAATTTAAGGTTTAACTATTTAATTGAAAACGTCTAATTCTGTGAATTGCAGTTCGACCTAGGTTCGCAAAAAATGTGCGTGACAGGGGAAAATTCCTCTTTTTCATATTCAACCCGACAGAAGTTAGGGGACTAACAGTGTAAATAAAATGACGTTTTTTCGAAAACGGTTAGGATTAGCGACAGGAATGAAGAGTACTTAATTTTTAGTCAGTAGTTAAAGGTACGTAAAAAACGTTTTCCAAAGTTCTTATCATACAGGGCGTAAAAAAATGGGGTCATGAGTGTCACAGCTAGTCCGTCCCTGCAGCTGTGAGTAATTCACAACAGTTTCTGGGATAGTAATTTGAAGGGTCTTACCTGGTATGCATCATATTAAAACAAAATTGGAGTATACCTGGTGGTTCAATAATTATGTGTAATAAACTTGATTCCATTGGAGCTCTTTGGGAGCCCACATCTCCGAAGAGGAGACCTATACGAAAAAAGTTTATTTTAAGTTTTTTTCATATCCGGGAGATTTCCCACATTTTCCCGGACACCCTGTATAATATATATACAGGGTGTCCCACCACGTGAGATCACTACTTCGTGTACGTAATCTTTAGACCAAATATAGTTCAAAATTCTTATAAAGTTATGCCCTAAAGTAAAGCGATTTCAAAATATAAAGTGTGAAATCCTTATTTATTAAATAATTATAATTTCAGCAAAGCCAATATTTATTTTTATTTTAGTTTAAATTCACTATAAAGATTGTTCAGATCTGGTTGCCCTACGTAACATATCATTGTTATTCCAAATTAGTTCTGCTGTCTCAAAAATGCGTCTTCTAAAATTTTCAACAGTCTCTGATGGTGTTTGGTATACCATATCTTTCATATGGCTCCACAAATAATAATCTACAAAAGTTAAGTCCCGTGGTCTTGGGAGCCACGTGTGTTGTTCTCCTCTGCCAATTACACGTCCTGCAAACCGTTGATTCAAAAATTGACTTACACGTAACGCAAAGTGCACAGAGACACCATCCTGCTGGTACCACATACCGTGTCTGATCGCCAGAGGAATATCATCTTACAATCCTCCCAAATGAATTCCTAGAAAATTTAAATATTTGTCGACGGTTAAATGGTTCTCAAAAACGAATGGACCAATAAGCATATTATCAATAATTGCACACCAGATAGCCACTGAAAACCTATGTTGATAATTTGACAGTCATCATTCATCAGCATTGCCAACCTTTTTGTCCCACTGCTGGGCAACGGCCTCTCTCTGCCACGTATTTCTCTTTAGCGCTAAGGTAGAAATACGGCGGACCTACAGTTTAAGGAATCCGAACGACAGAAATTCCAGAGAAGGTTTTTTAGCATTAAGATCCCACGGTTGCAAGCCGGATTGAGAAATTGTGTGTGGTGGGTTGCATACAAGATTTTTATAAATCTGCACAGTACTGGTTAGGTTTGGAACCCAAGCCAGAATCGGCGTTTTACTCAGAATATGAGCGCTCTACCAACTGAGCTACTACCACACTGTGACACTGCGATTTTTCCAAATCCCAAGAGTGGCTGTTCTGTGTGTGTATTTAATGGAATTATTTATGGAACCTAAAAACTGGTCCATACAGTTACCGAAAAACGTTTAATTTTTACTGCGTTGTGAAAACAAGATAGACCAGCAAGCCACAGCACAAAACACGTTAGTAACGGAAACCAACAAATTAGGTGAATTACTAATGGCTAGAAAAAAAAATGGAAGTTATTCCAGGCCTAACAAAGGCAGAAAGAAAGATTCAGAGAACAATCAGAGATTTAGCCAAAATAAGAAGACGAAACGGAAAAAGAGCTACAGTAAGCTACAAGAATGCAATCACAGATGGTGAAACATGGTTCTGGAGTGAGGAGACCGAAAATTTGGTAATAAAATCCAAGAAACAAACATCTCAAGAACAATCAAAAACTAAGAGCAAGGTTAAAAAGATTAAAATTAGAAATAACGGGAAAAAACTAAGAAAAAATATAATGCATTACAGGATAGCAATGGATGCGAATCGTGGACCATTAGCCTACAAGAAAAAAGAAAGACTGAAGCATTTGAACAATGGTGCTACAGAAGGATGTTGAAAATTAGTTGGACGGATAGAGTTACTAATGAAGAAGTACTGGAAAGGGCTGAAGGGCATAGAAGGAAAGACAGACGGAAAGAGAACTAGGGGATGTCCACGCAATCGATATATTAAACAAATTATGGATGCCGTGGGCGCGCGTAACTATGAAGAAATGAAGAGAAAATCTGAGGGTAGACGAGATTGGAAACATGCCTCAAACCAGTCAAGAGACTGAAGACTTAGAGAGAGAGAGAGAGAGGATAGCAATATAGAATCTAGGAGAAGTAAATAGGAAGCAAGTAGAGATAATAGTGGAAATTAATAAGGCAATTCTGTAGGTTTTAGTGATAACAGAACCGAAGAAGAAAGACCGAGGAAGTACATTATTGGAAAAAAATTTCGTCTTACTATATAGCGGAGGAGAGCAAACCCAATGGGCAGAACAAGCAGTAAGAATAATACTAAGCCAAAAAAATTCGAGGTAGTTATAAAATGAAAATGTATTTCAGAAAGAATATTGTGGGCAGAATTCACAAAACAGCACTAAAGAAACACAACCATGTTAGTAATTTACGGACCCAACAAAAACGAAACTAAAAGGTCCAATTCTTATCGTGGGAAACGGAACTGCAGGCTATGAGGAAGTAATGAGAAAATATGGGAAAAACACATTAAACAACTACGAGAAAAGAATAATTTAATTTTGTATATTAAATAATATGATAATTGCAAACACCAAATTTAAACACAAGGACATACACAAATTTACCAAAGTGCTACTACAAAGATACGGGAAGTCAATAATAGACTGTAAACGAATAGAACCATCAAATATGAAATGGATAAAAAACGTAAGGGATAAAAGAGGGGCGGAATTGTGAAATGATCATTATATGATGGTCGCAGAAATAAAAGGAAGTCGGAAAGAAAAGGAGAAACGAAGGGAGTACAAGAGGAAGAACAGAAAAGGAAAATGAAGCAAAGAATTAGAACATACCTATAAATTGAAAGAAGTAACAAAAAATAAATTCCAAGATATCATTAAACGAGAATACGGAAGCAAAATAAAAGAGGAAGAAACATATGTTGGGCAGATATGTCAAACCTCTGGGACGGCAGTTCAAGAAGATGTTAGAAAGTAATCAAAATGGTGGACTCAAGAAATAAAGAACGAAGTGACAAAAAAATAGAAGTTGTTGAACAATTATCTACAGATGAGGACCTACAAAGCTTATCAAACATACAAGGAACAACAAACAGATGTTGAGCAGATATGGAAAACCTTTGAGGAAATAATTAAAACAGCCGCAAGGGAAGCCTTTGGGACGGCAGTTCAAGAAGAGGATAAAAAGTAAACAAAATTGTGGACTCAAGAAATTAAGCAAGAAGTGACATAGAAAAAGATGTTGTAGAAAAATTATCTACAGATGAAGACCAACGAAGTTTATCAAACATACAAGGAATAATCCAGAACAATTAAAAACGTGGTAAGAAAGGCAACATACAGAACATGGAAAGAATTTGGCAATAGAATGGAAAGGAATGGTAGTGATAGCCACAAGTTATTCATAGCGCCCTACAAAAATTTGTGGAAAGAAAATCAGGGAAAGGTCCGAAAAAATAAGATTAAGAATAAACAAGGAGAGATACTTCTGGGAGAAGAAAAACAATAAAACGATGGAAGGAACACTTTGAAGAATTGCTGGGTGCGAATAATGCAGAAAATACAGAAAAGAGTGAAAGAGATAAGAAAGGAGAAAAGTACAAAAATAATCAAAAAATTCAATAGCGGAAGAAGAGATGAAACAAGAGATAGACAAAATAAAGCTAGGAAAATCAGCAGGATACGGCGAAATAACACCGGAATAAATAAAGAACATGGGAAAAGCAGGTGAAGAACTACTGTTGAAAATATGGAGAAAAGCCGGGTCATAAGAGCGAATACCCAAAGAATGGGAAGTGGCAGTGATAGTACAAATTCACAAGAAGGGCGATAACAGCGACATATAGGGGCACATTATTGCTCAGCGTCCCCGGAACGGCATATGAGGA
>JABXWE010048163.1:0-13316 GCA_014611495.1 Limonius californicus
ATTCAACGTAACTACTTTGATTTTTATTTATCTAAACAATGTAAAGTTTACTAAGAAACCTACGGAATACAAACAGCTGTAATGTGTGTAGCCTATCTACCTCTTACACGATAAAGTAATTAGTTTGTATAGGTCAAATAGTAAATTTAATTTTGTTCTGTTTTCTGAAAGGACACTTTATATTAAGGTCGTGAATTAATTATCCCACTAAAACTTGATCTCTTGTAGTAAAATGGTTATTTTTTAACCATTAGTTTAAATTTAGATAGAGAATAGATTTAAAAAATCACCCGGTAAACATTAAATTTTAATCCCTGACTTCTAATTCCTTTATTTGTTTACATTTCACAAGTAATACATTTTAACTTTTATAAGAAGGTCCACATTTCGGCAAAATTCTGTGTCCTTAATTTACTGCTTACGACGATCATGTCTCTTGGGCATGTCTACCTCATATGGAGGCTCTTTATCTTCAGCAACCCATACAGAGCCACTCTTCCCGTTCTTGATAATTTGAACCATGGCTTTGGCAACATACTGTGGCCTACAAATGAAATATATATATTTATGAACCTAATTGCTATCCTACTTTACAGAATACTTACGGTTGTGGTTTTAAATGTCCAATTTCAGCGCCGATCATGTTTGTATATGCTGGCCCCAAGGTTTTCTGGTGATCTCCGCTGAAGTCTACCAGCGGGGTATCTGATACTCCCGGACACATCGTGAGAACTCTGATTTTAGTCCTGTTGTAGTGGAGTTCAGTGCCGAATGAACGGCTTAGACCCACCACCGCGTGTTTAGTGGCTGTGTAAACGGGAAGGAATCCAAATTCATCTACACCAGCAATTGAGGCAATGTTGACTATAACACCCTCAGGACCACTGCGATGTTTCTGGATGTAGTCTTCCAGTGCCAGTAAGGTTCCGTGTATAGTTGCGTTCTAAAAATATTTAACTTACTAAGTTTCGAAACATTTTAGGCCTACAAAAATAATTCATCTTCTTTATAAACTTGATTCGAGTAAATCGCAGATTTAGCGCTTATCATTGAGGTTTTATGTATGGTAAAGAAGTAGCTCTAGTTAACGTTCAAAACGCACAATTTTAGATTATGGATACTTTCGATTTGCTATGGAATAAATAATATGGAGTAATTTTAAAATTTTTCGGAATGAAGAATATAAAATATTAGTATTGTTTTCGGCTAACAAAAGTGCATGTAGGCCGTGGGGGCTGGAGTTTCTACTTCTTAGAAGGAAACGCAGTAGCAACCAGTCTACCAGCAGTTTTGAAAACATTTATTACAGGCAGGTTCAATCTCTAGCTTCGATATACAGCTTAGGTTTTTAAGCAAAATAGTAACGCAGGGATCTCCATATCAAGTAGCCGAATTGTCTTGGCTGTTTACTGCATTCTTCGATCATGCGCGCTCGTTAACCGACGACAATATAGTTCTGAAATCATGAGTGTAAGAAACTGTTTCATCTTTCATATCAACAAGTGTAAAATATGGAGTCATTCTGTCAAGTAGTGGTTTATATATATATATATATATATATGCTGTAATTGGCTTCCAGGAATTCTTCCGCGTAGCAACTTCTTGGTCTTGGAACGGACCGGGGTGGTTGTCTTGACGACGTTTCAGCAAAGTCACATTAACTATTGTTAGGTCTTGTCGGATAACTTTCTGCTGGTGCTTCTTGTAATACGACTGTTGACGTTCGTTTCCGCTAGGGCTATATACACTTCTTCACCGTCCCGTGTGGTTGCGCTTTGTTGATATCGGGCTCGGTTGCGTGTAACGGGACCGGCTGTGGCGGTTTTGTTGAGGTGGTTTTGTGTTTGGTTGTTGGTTTCTTTTGTATATTTGTTTCTTGGCGAGAACCGGTTTCCAAGCGGCTGGTAGTCTTTGGGTGTCATCCCGAGAATTTAGGTTTCTTGGATGTTTCTCGATTTATATAGCTTCCTTTATTATTCTTGATTTCAGGTGTACTATGTTGGCCAGTACTTTGGTGTTTTCGAAAGCAATTTTGTGGGATAATGTGCTTACGTGTTGTGCCAGTGATGAAGTCTTCTCGTTCTTTCGTACGACATTTTCGTGTTCTTCTTTTTTCACATTGACTCGTCTGTTTGTTTGACCTATGTATGTTTGATCGCAGTCCTGGCAAGGAATTTCCTAGACCTTGATTCTCCAGGGGTATCCTTGTTTTGGGGTTTCGTAGAATGGATCTTTCTGTTGGTTGTGAATGTTGTTTCCACATTGTGTCTTCGTAGAATTCTAGAGATTCTGTCTGTTGTTCCTTTGACGTATGGTAAGTGGGCTTTGGATTAGGTTTTTCTTTTTAATCCTGTGGCTTAGCTCGGCTGGGTTTAAGTGTATCATTGATGGTTTGATTCATGAAGCCAGTGTATTACGGTCACTCGTTCTCAAAGACTTGCAGATCCAGAAAACATACACCAAGAAATGAAGAAACTTCGAAAAGCTCTACGACAAAATGGCTTCAAGAATCAAACCATCAATGATACACTTAAACCCAGCCGAGCTAAGCAACGGGATGAAAAAGAAAAAACAACATCCAAAGCCCACTTGCCATACGTCAAAGGAACAACAGGCAGAATCTCTAGAATTCTACGAAGACACAATGTGGAAACAACATTCACAACCAACAGAAAGATCAGCTCCATTCTACGAAACCCCAAACCCTGGAGAATCAAGGTGTCTAGGAAATTCCTTGCCAGGACTGCGATCAAACATAATAGGTCAAACAAAGAGACGAGTCAATATGAGAGAAGAAGAACACGAAACTGCCGTACGAAAAAACGAGAAGTCTTGATCAATGGCACAACACATAAGCACATTATCCCACAAAATTGCGTTCGAAAACACCAAAGTACTGGCCTACATAGGACACCTCAAATCAAAAATAATAAAGGAAGCTATAGAAATCGAGAAACACCCAAGAAACCTAAAGTCTCGTGATGACACCCAAAGACTACCATCCGCTTAGAAACCGGTTCTCGCCAAAAACCAAATATACAACAGCAACTAACAAGCAAACACAAAACCACCTCAACAAAATCAGCCACAGTTGGTCCCTTCACGCGCAACCGAGCCCAAAATCAACAAAGCGCAACCACACGGAGCGGTCAAGAAGTATATATAGCCCTAGCAGAAACGATCGTCAACAGTCGTATTACAAGAAGCACCAGCAGAAAGTTATCTGACAAGACCTGAACGCGGCAAATGTGCCTACCGAAACGTTGTCAATACAATCACCCCGGTCTGTCCCAGGACCGAGAAGTTGCCACGCGGAAGAATTCCTGGAAGCCAATCACAGCATACAACACCCGCGTATAAGCAAAAAATTTATAATTTTGGAGATTCCAATGGTGAGAATTTGGGACACTCGGTAATAGTAGCATTTTGGATAAACTTGTGATTTTCAATCGCTCATGTAATCGTCTGCCCAATTGCAGCGATAATAAGCATTACCGTTAACAATAAGTCGGGACACAATATACATAAGGTAATTGTCAATTCAAATAAAATCTTTACTTACAACGTTAATAAGTATCTGCTTTTCCCAAATCGAATCATTCAGAATCCCTGCATTGTTGATGAGGATGTCTAGGTTCTTGAAAGCTTGTATTGTTGCTTTAAATGCCTCTGAAAATAATGTACTTAATTTTTGGGCATTCATACACAATCGGTGGAACACTTGTATCGGTACTGTACAAATGTATCTTAAAAGTTTAGCTACATATTACATAGAAACCGCAATTCTGAAATAAAAAACGAGGTACAGGTAAAGGTAGTTGGGTTACCAAGTACCTTAAAAAGCATCCACCTACGATGCCTAGGCACATCCCCATACGTTTATTATATACCCTCTTGAAAGGGAATTCTAAATTCACCTAGCAATTAAAAATTTACTGTAACTATTATATTCCTTTCCTTGACCTTTCAAAGGGTTACGGCCGTCTACCTGAACACTAGAAAGCGAACTGCAGCCAATACGTGTACTATACCACAAAATGTATAGGATTTATTATTAAAGAAAAGATTCTAATATAGTACACCATTACACCTTTTCTTCATCGACTACGAAGAGCCCTTTGACAGTGTAAAACTGTGGCCTGTCTATAAACGTACTAGCAAAAGATAGAATTGATCATAAATACAGCGGCCCAATACAGGATATTAACTGGGAAGCATCAGCAACGTATGTCCTGCATGAAAAAACCAAACCCGTCCTCATTCTAGTCGAAAAATTTCACAGTGGAGATATTGTTGAATAGGCGGATTAGAGGGATAAAAGAATCAATATTAATGGACAAAGAATGACAAATTTAAGATATGCTGATGATATTGTACTTCTAGTTCAAAACTTACAAGATCTAACAGAAATGATTAGCAACTTAAATAACGAATCTCTGAAAATTGGTTTGAAGATAACACACAAGAAATGTATCATATAGAAACGGTGAAAATAAAAGCAGGAGAAGTAGAGTTTAGACAAGTAGAAGAATGTGTACACCTGGGACAAAGGATAGCCCTCGGAAAGGAAACACAAAATGATGAACTAATGAGAAGAATAAGACTGGGTTGGATAACATTCAGAAAATTAACCCTTGCCCGGCGTAATAAACATATAGTACACCATTTCAAGTTTCGTGTCTTTGGCCAATGCATAGTTCTAGTTATGACATATGAAATGGAGAACTGGACAACTACGAATAATGTCATCGAAAAAGTGAGAATCGCCCAAATAGCGATGGAAAGACCAATATAATAATGACAGAATTAGAGTAATAACGAAAGTCACGAACATCTGCAAGAAGCGAAATAAATAAATGAAGCCGCTAAGTTATGGACTAGCGACCATACGAACACAAGAGGGGCAGAGGGAAACCTCTGATGAGATGGTGTGACCATATGAAAAAAATATTGGGTTTAGCGTGAATACGAGCAGAACTGTAAGCGGTGGAAAATATTAGGAAAGGTCTACGTTCATGCAAGAATGAACATAAAGGGCTACTGATGATTATGATGACACAAATAATAGTTATTTATTGTACAAGACGATAAAATTGTACTTTATCTTTGAGAGTGTTTTTTAGCGTCGAGACGTCAGTCGAGACGCTAATTACGCTCGAGAAGATAATGCGATTTTATCGTCGTGTGCAATACAACATTTTTTTCTATAGCAAGACTTCAAATTCAGGTGAAAAATAAAATTTCAAAGAAAACTGTAATTTTTGGCACAAAAATCGCAACTGTGTTGCTCCGTTACTACGGATATGAATTACTCTGTCAACAAATGTCAAACAAATTTTACATTCTGGTTTTTGTGGAGTGTTCAGTATTTTTGCGTTTTGTGTACGAAGTGAATACGAAATGTACGGAAAAGAATTAACACAAGAAGAAGAAAACTAATAATGTTAATTGTAAAATTACACTTGTTGTTAAACCTTCGAATTAATGTGTTTGAATTTGTAAATTTAATTGAATAAAAAAAGTTAAAACATTTTATCTACCCTTGCTGTTAAAGTGTTACTTTATCTACTCAAAAGAGTTGCTATAACAACATTTTAACATTAGCTATAGAAAAAACGTTATACATTTTTTGCGAAAATTTATGAAAAATGGAATACGAGTGTTTTCATCAAAGGGCAGTTATAAAATTTCTGATTCTGGAAGGTATTGTTCCAAAGTAAATTAAAGATAATTCCAAATTATTTAACGCGCCAACGTAATATCCTACGTGCAGGCCAAATTTTGGAGTTTCCCAGGTTGGGAAGAAAAATAGAAGAGACTACAGATAAAAACATTGCTCGTATTGAGAAAACAATGTTTGCTACTCGTCGAGTTAAACTGTTACAAATGATTCTGTGTGATTGTCTTCATCCATCAAAGAAGTGTGCATGGGTACCGAGAAACGTTTCTGTTTGAAGCAAAAAACGAGTGGAATGATCGATAGAAAATCTTACTCTATTGAACAGCAATAACAGCTTTTCGTGCCGCAATGCAACCGTGGATTTATCACCGGCATCGGAGAACAAAACCGGAATCCATGCATTGGAAACAAAGGATTTGCAGCTGAAGAAGTTTCGTTTCCTACCATCCGCAAGCAAGTTAATGGCGTCTATTTTTTGGCATACCAAAGAAATCATTTTCATTGATTACTGCAGTCAAAAACCACGATCATTAGTGAATATTACGCTCATTTGATTTGGAAACTATGCGGAAAACATATGAGAAATGTCAAGCAATCTTGACTGTTTCATACCAACGCCGCATCGGACGAGTTCACAGTTGCAGTAACAGTTGGATTTGGCTTTTCCGAGGTCAGTCAGTTAGCCAGTATATAGCCTTGACCTAGTCCTTAGCGATTATTAATTGTCTAAAAATCTAAAACATCTGTTACCGGTTACAAGACATCTGGATAATTCTGAAGTCGTAGCGGCAATAAGTATTTTTAGTCACAAGAAAAATAAACTTTTTAAGCCTCTAGTCTAGAGTTGTTGAAATCTCGTTACCAGAAGTGTTGATCTGTTTTTTTCTTTAACCTAGCAACTCTTGAAATATTCTTTCTTTCTTTATCAATTCCTCTTTTATCTTACGGTGTTGAGGTTGCCATTCATATATTCGGGATTCTTGAAATATACGGAATAAAAATGTTTAATAAAGTTTAGTTAAATAGGAATTAGACAAACTATTAAAAATAATTTAGGATTTTATTTTATTCATTTTGTAATAATTTCAACATATTTCTTTTAACGATTACAAATATGTTATCTGTAAAAAAACAAACTTCGCTTTATTGTCAACAATTTTTAATATTTAAATTAAGATGAGTGAGTAATCTATTTATGCTACGGTTTTTCCAATGAAGATATTTAACTTAAAAATAAACAGAGAATCTGCTAGCAATTAAATGTTAGTTTACACCGTGCGAATTTTTGACCAGTCAGTAGATAGTAGCTGACCTTGGGAACAGGCATGAAAGAAATTGACAGCTACTACAGTGGTTATGGTTATGGTAGCGGGTATACACTCTCCGCGATCCCGGCGGAGATAGGCCTACTTCAGAGAAGCGACCCTGCCCACGCGAGCCGTGCTTTCTCCCTCACCTCCAAATCACCGAGGAATTCTACACGTCCAAAACCCACATCAAATCCATACCCACATCCTCCCCTGGCCAACACGCAATGTCAAGCGCGGCCTTGTAAATGCCAACATCCCTCCATAAATGGAGGAGGCTTATGTCCAGCAGTTGACCCTGAGAAGCTGAGAAGAAGAACAAGAAGAGAGTGGTTATACGAGGTCAGTGAGATAAGAGCTAAGTACTTTCTCCGTTGCTGCAGGTGTACAAAACATCTTATTAAAGATGGGCGATCACTGGTATCTACTGTGTAGCGAGAAACTGAGCTTTGCGTCCAAACGATGCGAGCAACTAGCCTACTACGACATCGTGGGGAGAGGGCGAGTGACCAGTAAAATCATAATTATGAAGTTACTCGCATGTCAGTCACTGACCATCTCGCCTAGGCAGTAATGACTCGAACGATTCGTTTAAACCATGACAACAGCTGGCAGACACTAACTGGCCTGATCAAGTCGCATTGTGTAAACCAGGCATTTTAAAGGCAAGTTTATACCGTGCATGTTTCTGACCAGCCAGTAGACAGTAGGTGACCTTGAATGTTTACACGAGGTCAGTGATATAAGAATTACTTACTCCATTGCTGCAGGTCTTCTGCAGTGTAGACGAAAAAAGAAACTTATAATTATATTAACGATGCCCTATCACTATCCATTGTGCAGCGAGTTTTTGAGCTCTGTGTCCAAACGATGCGAGGAAGAAGCGAGCTACTGGCCTACGACGTGGTGCGGGGAGATGTGACAAGTAAAATCAAAATATTTTGAAGTTACTCGAATGATCCGTTTAAACCATGACAATAACTAGCAGACAATAACTGGCAGACAATAACTGGCCTTATAAATTCGTACGCCAGCCTGCGCTGTGTAAACCAGGCTTAACGTTCAGTTACACGATGCCAGTAACTCGTACGAGTTGCCTGTAACCAAGTACTAAAAACAATCATTTCTCAGATTTCTAGAATCACATGACTTTCCATTAACTCCGCCAAGTAGCTCAAGGCTAGTTTACACAGTGCGAGTTTCTCGCCAGCCAATAGACAGTAACTTACATTAGGTATTGACATGAGATACATAGTCAGCTACTCGAGTGTTTATACGAGGTCATTGAGATAAGAGCTACTCTCTCCGTTGCTGCAGGTTTTATGTAGTGTAAGTGAAAATAAAATTAAACTTTTAATATACCGGCGCCGGTAGCTCGGATAGGTTGGCCGTATGCCTTTCACGCAGCTGTCCCGGGTTCGAATCCGGACGCCGAGGTCGGCGGTTTTTTTCTGAGCGATAAAAAACGCTAAAACGGCCCTTGTTCTCGGATAGCACGTAAAATCGTAGGCCCCGTGTCCAAGTGTTGTTGGGCACGTCAAAAGAACCCTCAAACGGGCTAAATTTCAGGGTGTGGTAGGATCGCTCCCTGGCGTCGGTGGTTAGCCATAGTAGCAGAAATAGGCCGACGTTAAATAAAAAATAAAACAAACAAACTTTTAATATCGATGGGCGATTATTGTCCATTGTGCAGGAAGTTACTGAACTCTGCATCTAAACGATTCGAGGAAGTTGTGAGCTACGGGCTTACGACATGGTGGGGAAGCCAGAGATCAGTAAAAATAAAATATTTAAAAGTTACTCCCATGTTAGTCGCTAACTATCTCGCCTAGGCAGTATTTCTAACGATCCGTGTAAACTATGCCAACACCTTTCAGACCGTAACTGGCCTTATCAATTCGTACGCGAACTCGCACTGCGTAAATCAAGCTTAAGGCTCAGTTGCACGATGCCAGTAACTCGTCCGAGTTGCCTGTAACGAGTACTGTAAGCAATCATTTCGCGGTTTAATAGAATTCGCATGAATTTTCATTAAATGGGCCAAGTAACTAAAGGCTGGTCTACACAGTGCGAGTTTCTCGCCAGCCAATAGACAGTTACTACCATTAAATAAATAGTCAGTTACTCGAGTGTTTACACGAGGTCGTTGAGATAAGAGCTACTCTCTCTGTTGCTGCAGATGTTATACAGTGTACGTAACAAAAAAAAACCTAAAATTTTAATATCGATGGGCGATTACTGTCCATTGTGTAGCGAGTTACTGAATTCTGCTTCTAAACGATTTGAGGAAGGTGTGAGCTACTGGCCTACGACATGGTTGGGGAAGGCAAGTGATTAATAAAATCAGTAAAATTATAAGTTACTCCCTTAGTCGCTAACTATCTCGCCTAGGCAGTAATTCGAAGGATCTGTGTAAACTATGCCAACAGCTTGCAGACAGTAACTGGCCTTATCAATTCGTACGCCACCTCGAGCTGTGTAAATCAGGTTTAATGCTCAGTTGCACGATGCCAGTAACTCGTACGAGTTGCCTGTAACGAGTACTAAAAGCACTCATTTCGCAGATTTGTACAATTCACATTACTTTCCATTAACTCCGCCAAGTAACTAAAGATTGGTTTACACAGTGTGAGTTTCTCGCCAGCCAATAGACAGTAGCTGACATTGGGTACTGACATGAAATAGTCAGCTACTCGAGTGTTTACACGAAGTCGTTGAGATAAGAACTACTCTCTCCGTTGCTGCAGGTTTTATGTAGTGTATGTGAAAAAAAAATCAGAATTTGAATATCGATGGGCGATTACTGTCCACTATGTAACGAGTTACTGAGCTCTGCGTCTCTAAACGATTCGAGACAGATGCGAGCTACTGGCCTACGACATGGAGGGGGAAGACGAGTGATCAGTAAGATCAAAACATTTTGAAGTTACTCCCATCTTAGTCGGTAACTATCTCGCCTAGGGAGTAACTCGAATGATCAATTTAAATCATGACGCAGCTAGCAGACAGTAACTGGCTTCATTGATTCGTGCTTCAGCTCGCACTGTGTAAACCAGGCTTACGGCTCAGTTGTACGATGCCAGTAGCTCGTAGGAGTTGCTATTACCGAATACTAAAAGCAATCATTTCGCAGATTAGTAGAATTCACGTGATTTTCCATTAACTCTACCAAGTAACTAAAGGGTGGTTTACACAGCGCTAGTTTCTCGCCAGCCAGTAGATAGTAGTTAACCTTGGGTACTAACATGAGATAAATAGTCAGCTATTGGAGTGAGGTCTGTGAGATAAGAGCTACTCTCTCCGTTGCTGCAGGTTTTGTGTAGTGTAGGTGAAAAAAACTTAACAATTTAACACCGATGGGTGATCACTGTCTACTGTCTAGCGACCTGAACTCTGCCTCTAAAGCTAAACGATGGGAGCTCCTGGCCTACGAGTGATGGGGAAAAACGAGTGGCCAGTAGAATCAAAAATTTGAAGTTGCTCGCATATCAGAAACGATCCATTTAAACCATGACAGCAGCTAGCAGACAGTAACTGGCCTTATCAACTCGCACTGTGTAAACCAGGCTTTAAACCGAGTACTAAAAGCGAATGTTTTCCTGCGTTTAAGGCTCCGTTACATGGTGCCAGTAACTCGTACGAATTGCAAAAATCAATCACTAAAGGCTGCTGTTACTAGAAACACCTATTTACACCCGTTTAGTATTCAAGAAAGTGTTAGTGGTGGTGTTTGGCCGAGTAAATAGGATGGCTTTCTAACCGGTATCCGCGCCGGTTTATTAAAACATATACTGGGTCGGGTGAATTCTACTAATCTGCGAAATGATTGTTTTTAGTAGGTACCACTCAATTTTAGCAATTCGTACGAGCTGCTGGCATCGTGTAAGCGACACCTTTAAATATGTGTTCACATTTTAGTAGTGGGTTCCATGCACAATTGAGCAATCCGTATAATTTATTAAATTATTAGTAACTTTTGTTTACTAACCTTCAAACTGGGTCTTATCTGTAACGTCAGTTTTCACAAAAATCGCTCGATTTGCCCCAAATTCTTTGCTGATTTCCTCAATCGCATTACGTCCAAACTCTTCGTTGACATCGGCCAACGTAACTGCCTTTAAAAAACAGCAAAAGTATCTTTTTTAAGAAATTATAAAAATGAATTTTAATAAATATAGTACCTTTAATCCATTTTTTAGTAACTCTTTAGCGTAGCACAGGCCAATGCCTGAAGCCCCTCCCGTAACTAGAGCAACTTTCCCTTCGATGCTGAACATGCTTTCTCAGTGTCTGAAGCACAAGTGCATCGCTGTATTGAAGACCTTGGTATTATAGAGACTTGTTTGTCAGACCCGAATGTTGACAAAGATAATTCATTCAGTAAGATTTATTTGTTTACTATTTGCTTGTCTACATCTGCTCTTAGTATGTAGTACAGTACATTTTATATAGCGTTTCAGAGTTACTAATCTCAAAAAAGTAATAACTAAATATTTATTTGAAAATAGGGCTCTCTTTATCTCTAAGTCTTCAGTCTCTTGACTGGTTTGACGACTGATAATTGATATTTATAATTATATAAAGAAAACCAGAAGTTTCGAGACGTACCAAATGCTTAAAACATTGACCCTAATAAAGCTCAACTTGTAAACAAAGCAAAGTTTATAATTACCGTACTTATAATCCTTAACTTCTGAGTGTGGTAGGTACACCAGCCGAGGCTCTTCACTTAATCGTTAAGGAGCTACTGAAGTAACTCAAGATAGGACAAATTAGCAAAATTATCTCAAAATGTATCTAATTTTCTCACAATCAGAACAATGCTAAGACTCTGTTACCAATTTACATTATCGTACATTATACGTATTGCATTTTACATCGGCTGCAGTTCGTATTCCAGCGTTCAGGTAGACTGCCCTGCGCCGGATAGAATAACGAATACAATGTTTTGTAGATGTAAAAAGTATCCAGCTCGCTGGACATATTGTAGTGCATTAGTATATGGGTAACGCGCTGACATATTTTCTCGTTTACCAAGAAAACGATTCCACAAAAAGTAAAGAAATTACTCATACATAATGTTATGCAATAACTATTACCCCTAAAGTATCGTACGATGCTCTGAAGTATACAACGTGTTCGTAATTAGATGACCTACATGGGGTTTCGGCTGGTGTTTACACTTGCCAATTTCGTGCATTTACCTAACTTTTCCATTTTTTAATACCAAGGCTATAGATGGAAACATATGCTCCATATTTTATATAATTTTTGTTTGTCTTACCTATCTATTGACGCGAAGGAATTTTAGAATCTGTAAATATTGACTATGTTAATGGATGAAATAGATTAAATGTGTTTTCAGTAAACAAATGCTGATAAAATGATAACATATTGAAGAAATAAAAAATTGTTTGTGTCAGTAGATAGATACATGACAGATCTATCATAATTAGTACCGACAATATTTTTATCTCTTGAACTGAATAAAAAAATTTGAAAATGTTTTGACAAAAACTGATACTTTTAAAGAAATTATGAACAACATACGGGAAGATGGTAGGTAACACATCGTGCAGGGATAAGCGGGGTGTAAATGTCCTACGGAGATAAGCGGATTATAGATTTACAGCGAAATGCACATTACAGAAACAAATATTTCTCTCTAGTGATAGGTAGGTATAATTGGACCAAACTTTTAGTAGCGAATGTTAAATTGTTAAAGCTTAAAGATAAGCTGCAAGTGTTAGGGTCGTTGCAGGTAGGCGACCAAAAACGTATTCAGGAAAATTTGTGAATGTACAAATAAATATATTAAACAACCAGAAATGCTTAAAATAATACTTTATTTTTAAATTACATAATATACACATTTCACACAGTTTTCTAATATTATTAAACGCAAATCTACATTTTATTTTATTTGTTTAATTTACTCAGACACGATGTCACTAAGTTTTGAGATATCAGAAGATAAATCAGCTCCTAAATTAATTATCAAAGGTTTGATTTCATATTTTGCATCATACTTCTGTTCAACCTTAAAGATGTGTTCCATGCAATTTTTCCAATGTTTATCAATTTCACAAGCAGCATCTCTGATAAGACCCAAAACATTGTCGCTTAACCTAGGAGAAGTATTTCGTTTTCTGACATTTGTTTTCAAAGTGCTCCACATCATTTCGATCAGATTAAACTCACAAAAGTAGGGGGGGGGGGTGCTAATCTCAAAACATTATGGCCGTTTGCAAGGGCAGTTTCACCAACGAAATATGATTTTTTAAAATTCTGTTCTTCTATTTGTTTCAACAAAGTTGGTTTAGTTTTCA